>JAULCE010173754.1:0-11691 GCA_032359355.1 Macoma nasuta | reverse complement strand
CAAAGAACGACACTAGTTTCTGGATGCCAGTGTCGTTTTTCAAAAACGACACTGGATATAGGTTTCCAGTGTCGTTTATCAAGAATTACCATATAAGCCAACGTGCATTTCTTAGGCAACAGTAACTGACTGTTTGCCATTTATGCCTCCAATAAAGATACTTCAGATCATGTAAACACATTTTATAGTCCTTGAACTTGCTAGTGTCGGTTTTTGTGAAAAACGACACTAGCTTCCAGTTGCCAGTTTCGTTTTTCAAAAACAACACTAGTTTCTAAATGCCAGTGTTGTTTTTCAGAAACAACACTGGTTATAGGTTTCCAGTGTCGCTTTTCAAAAATTACCATAGAAGCCAACAACATGTTTTTCTTAAGCACCAGTGTCTGGTTGCCATTGTTTCCTTCAATGAAGATACTAGATATCATGAAAACAGATTGTACAGTCTTTAAACTTGCAAGTGTCTATTTTTTTTTAAAACGCCACTAGCTTCTAGTTGCCAATCTCGTTTTTGAAAAACGAAACTAGCTTCCTGTTGCCAGTGTCGCTTTTGAAAAACGAACCTAGCTTCCAGTTGCCAGTGTCGCTTTTGAAAATCGAAACTAGCTTCCAGTTGTAAGTGTCGTTTCTGAAAAACGAAACAAGCTTCCAGTTGCCAGTGTCGTTTCTGAAAAACGAAACTAGCTTTCAGTTGCCGGTGTCGTTTTTTTAAAAACCAACTTCAATTCACCTTTAACTTCAGACATGATGGTGTTAAATCATCAATTTAGCGGCTTGATTTCTAGCGTATATACAGTGCATTAGTTATCATGCGAATCACACCTCCGAGGGCTCGTTTGATTTATTAATGTTCTATGCACAAGAGTGTAAATAATGTACATCATAGAAAAACAGTGTCATCTGTAACGATGGACTGATAACCATAGAAGGTAAATGTATAAGATTCTTTTTTAATTGGAGAAATTAAATTGCATTGGTTCTGTGTAGGAGTGTGTCTAGCACGTGCAATTAGACAATTATTTAGCACTGGCTGTCAATCAATAGTCAAGTCAGAACTTTCGGTACTACAGGTATATTCTTGCAGATCTTGATAACAAAACTTCATGAAAAAATATTATTCTCATGTTTAGATATTTAACTGCTTGTTGTTCTCACAAATGTGCAATTGTCACTTCAATAACAGTTTTGCTGCCAGTGGAAATTTCAGTTGCAGTCACAATTTTAATACAGTCTTCGAAACAGCAATTGGTGATGTCGAAAATATATTTGAGAAAATATTCCTTTTGGAAGTTTCATAAACTCGGAATGAGCCTTTGTCCCCACTTTCACTAACTTTATTTTCACTGAACTTCTTGAGCTGAGATCTTGCTCAATCTCAAGTTTTTAACTTAATATATCAACCTTGATTTTATTGTCCCACCTCTTAAATGTTTGACTGCTAGTGATAAATTCCATTTTTTACTGGCAGTTAAAGTTTTAATGCAGATGCAATACAATTAAAGGAGACATTCAAAGTTGTGTTTGTGAGACTGAGCACGATCTCAGCTTGAGACGTTCAATAAAAGTAGACACTGGGCTGGTATTGATGAACAATATTGTGTTTCATGCTAAAGCTCAGACGAGGGGCTAAACATTAACCTTCACTGAAAGGCATTTTTGAGGCCGAGTCTGGGATTTGAGTCTGAGTTTAAAACCTGGCAATGTTAGAGAATAAATGTCCAGGCCTGGCTTTCACTAAGAATTATGAGTCAATATCATGCTCAAACTTAAAATTAAAATCTCAGAAATTGACCTCAATTATATTGCTACTGCACATTTATTCATTTTGCAGTGGCAATAAAATTGAATGAGATATCAAATGTTGAAATTTTGAGTTTGAGCACGATCTCGACTCGAGACATTTAGTGAAAGCCAGGTTTGACATATGTATTACTGGTGTGCTGATAGCCAGGTTGGAGCTGGTCGCTGGGTCAGGATTTCTACTGGCAAATTCCTGAATTATGCTGTCCTGTGTTGGTTTAAAAACAGACAAGTAAGGAACCAGTTCATAGCAAGCTGACCATCAAAAGTCCGGGTTTTGGGCAACAATTCACCTTTTTGGTGCTACGGAAAAAAGCTTTGGTCCGGATGCTTTGCTGTGTTACACAGCGCCTCATCGGGATCAAAGCTGTGTGATGTTATATAACACTGATTTTAGAGATTACTTAAAAAATCTGGAATTTTGGAAAAAATCCGGAGAAATGGTTGGCCTGTCATATGAATAGTTCTAAGCCTTTTACAACATTCACAACTAGAACACGACCAAGTCAGAAAGGGGACCATATAATGCTGCCAGAAGGGGTGATGGCGCAAAGGGAAAAGTACATAGACCATAATCCTAAGTGGCTTTGACGATTTGGCTGGTCATTGAACTTGACCAAGATAAACACACATTTTCAGCAAGTTTTGTGAGTATCCGATGGTAACTTTTAAAATAAGAGAGCTAACACAGCTAAAATGGTCAATCTTTACTTATTCAAGGACCATGTTCTTGTAGTGCCTATAGTGATTTGGCTGGATATTGAACTTGACCAAGAATTTATACCAACAAACATTGTCGGCAAGTTTTATGAACCAAAGGCCGTCTTATTTATTTACTGCTTATTTTGACGTCTTTCAAGGTAAATGACTGGGAAAAACGGAAAGAAACTGCTTTTGAGTACTTAATTGAGATCAAAGAAATATCCGTAAATGACTGGGAAAAAAGGAAAGAAACTGCTTTTTAGTACTTAATTGAGATCAAAGAAATATCCAATCCTTATCTAGGTATTCATACAAATAATCAATCTCATCGTTTCAACTCTTAGTAAACACGGATAACAATTTGACTAGATAAAGTTTAACAATCAGGTACGAAGGGTCCGCCGTGGCCGAGAAGTTAGAGTCTCCGACTTCAAATCCCTTGGTCCCTTACCGCTGTGGGTTCGAGCCTCGCAAGGGGTGAAGATCTTTACGTGAGGAAGCCTTCCAGCTGGCTTGCGGTAGGTCAGTGGTTCTACCCAGTTGTCCGTCTGTGCAACTCAGACGGGTGTCTGGGGTCTTCTACTAATAATTAGCCGGGCGTCGCAAAATGACTGAAATACTGTCGAAGTGACTTAAAAGCCCAACAAAAACCAAACCAAACAATCGAGTACGAACATATCAAGGAACGAAAACACTTTCGTTTTCGGAAAACACTGAATATCTACAAAGGGCATCAAAAACATGATATGGCAGTTAGCACATGTGACTAGGAGTTTATTTTTCTATTGATTTGCATGTATTAAATTTACTCAATGGGGGCATTAACCCCAAAAATTGGATAATATCGGCCCTGGGCTTCCCGGCAAAGCGTTTCATCACGGCGTGGCGTAGCTAGCGACAAGTTGTTATTTCAGCGGAATGGAGAAAAAACGCACGCGGTTAAAGTGCTGAAAAGGACTGAGAAATTTTATACTAAAAAGGGATGAGACGGCACACTCCCCGCCTGATATTATTGAGATATCACACCACACTTCGATTGTGAAAGGATAATACAATGTCATCTGGCCCATACTAACAGAATTAAGACCACTACTAGCCCTGTAAGGGTACACACAGGAAAGAAGAGTAATGAACCACTTCATTTATACTTGAATAAAACCTTTTTCTCCGAACCATGAAATAACAATTCTCATGAAACAAATAAACTACTTTGCTAACAAGTAATAATGGAAAATGAAAAGCATTTCAAGATTACATAAAAAACTCATAGGCAACAATATACTAGATCCACTGTCATTATAATGATACTGATAATCATTATTTATTTACTATTTTAACTCAGGTCAATCTTCACCATGTCATCCTTTATATCTTGCCTACTGATATGTAACCTTCTCACATCAAATCAATCACATCAATGTCTATAATGAAATATCACTCTTGAAACTTAAGATAGCACAAATTTTGCATTAAACTTTGCATTAAGTTTCAGGTTTCTGCATTTAACTTCTGCATAAAAACATCTCATGTTCCCGTTTAAGTGTCACTGACATGTCTGATGTCATATCCAGTCTTTTTTGAATTCATACACAATCTACTTCCTGCTTACACAACTATCATGTTAGAAAGAAAACAACAAGAAAAAAAAAATAATACTGTAAATGTTTTCAAAAACGCTAAATCCCAACATATTTACGGTTTTCAGTACCAATTCCTTCTGCGAAGAAACGGTAAGTCTTTTAGAAATATGCTCACTCTTACAGTCAATCAGCCACTGGTTATTCAACAAATAAGCACTAATCCAAGGTATTGAATGTAGGGCTTAGGTTTTTACAGCACCACAACACTAATTTGGGTTCTGGACCAAGAGCACAAGTTCAACTATGGGCCTTATGTAAGTATAGACCTTCCCATCCCTGACAATAGCAACTTCAACCTTGCGTATCTTGCCATCATCGCTGGGAAATACCTTTGAAACCCGACCTAGACCCCAATCATTTCGGATTTGGTCTGAATCCTTGAGAAGGACAACATCGTTAAGCCCAACAAGAGTACTTTCACAACCCCATTTACGCCTCTTTTGCAGGGTTTGAAGATATTCTTTCGTCCACCTAACCCAAAACTGATCTGCCAACAGTTGAACCCTTTTCCACTGATCTCTGTACAAATCCTTCAAATCTAACTCGCCTACTCTCTGCTTATCACATTCTAGTTTGTAAGTCAGCAGTGCAGACGGACTCAACACCTCATGATTATCAGGATCAGAGGAGACCGGTTCTATGGGACGTGCATTCATGATGGCGCTAATATTGGCTTTTACAGTAACTAAGACCTCGTGAGTTAGTGTTTTGACATTAAGCAACATAGACTCAAGAATCCTACGGGCAAGCATGCGCTCCCAGGCGCCTCCCATGTGTGAACTATGAGGAGTGTTAAAGAACCACTGACAACCATTCTCAGACAAGAACTTGTTCATTTTTTCATCTTCTACATGACACCCTTAACATTCAGAAAGTCTACAACACCTACAAAATTAGTTCCCCTATTAGAGCGGAATATTTTGACCTTTCCCCCGACTTCTAGAAATCTCCTCAGAGCATTATTGAATGAGGAAGACGACATTTCTGCTATGACCCCAATATGAACCGCACGGATAGTGAGGTAAGAGAACATGACTGCCCATCGTTTCGAAGAGGTCTGACTACCCCTCGTACGTCTAGTTACTATGTGTCAAGGCCCAAAAACATCCACTCCCACATGACTAAAGGGAGCTGCTTCAACAACTCTGTCAGCTGGCAAGTGTGCCATCTTTTGCTCCATGAAGCGGACAAGCAAATTCCTACATGTAGCACAACTGTGAATCAAAGAAGAGATTACACGATTCGCCCCTACTACCAAGTAACCTGCGGCACGAACTGAACTTTCAGTGAAGTGCCTCCTGCTCATGGAAATGACCTACTCCCAGTCAGCATCACAGTATTGTCCCGTTACTGGCCCATTACTGGGGACATTACCGGGCCACTGTCGGTAACCAGTACCGGGTCAATGCATTTTTGATCATCTGCCCATTACGGAACCAGCATGCTATCCCAGTAATGGCCCACTACTGGCAAAATGGTATACTGTAATGGGCCATCAATGACTCTGTATTGATCCGTCATGACATGCATAAATGGGCCATTACTGGCATCCGGTACTGGCCCAGTGCATTTTTATCATCGGTCCACTACAGAACCAGCATCGATGCAAGAAGTGTTTTCGGGACATATATGCATAACAAGTTGCATTATGAAGCTTTATATTAGGTATACAACACTAAGTGGGTTTCGCTTTAACGACAAGGCACTAATCAAAGTGTATTTTGCTATGATGATTAACAGTCATCATAGCGAAATGCATTGTGATCAATACCTTAACACAAAACTTCATAACGTAATGTACTATGCCTATACCTCGACAGACCCTCATATTATTGGGAACTCTACTGAGTATTTGAAGGTAGACAGCAACACCAAAAATTAATTTCAAAGCAACAACATTTATTTGCTTTTCATACATTGAACCCTTTCCTCCACAAGCTATTTTTATACTAATCCACAAGGGAAGAATCTGTTGAAAAATATGAAAATCTTTGGAAAAGAAAAATGCTATTTTTTATTGTTTTCAAAACATTGTAGGAAATGGAGATTTTGCTCGCTCGAAAGCATTTCCTACAATGTTTTCAAAAGTCATATCAGTTACAGAGGTGCTAAAAGGCGATTTGATTCTCAGACACATTAGTAGGGACTTGCTAGTCGGACATGCAAAATTTAACCAACACGTGATTAATATCGCTTGTCGAGCCATACATAGATGCGAAGTTTAAGCTTGTAAAATTTCGCCTATGTTTCTTCGCGAAGTAAAAAGCCCACTATTTATCATGTGACCAACTAGCGAGATTTTAATACATGCGAAATATTAACTTTAAATCTCGCTAGTCAGACACGCGAGGTTCAACTGACTAGCGATATTTTAGCTTTAAATCTCGCTAGACGGACACGGGAGGTTTAAGCGACTAGCGATAAATATCACTAGTCCAAACTTCGCGTGTCCGATTAGCGAGATTTTAAATACATGCGAAATATTAACTTTAAATCTTACTAGTCGGACACGCGAGGTTCAACCGACTAGCGATATATTAACTTTAAATCTCGCTAGCCGTACACGCGAGGTTTAAGCAACTAGGGATAAATATCGCTAGGCCAGACCTCGCGTGTCCGACTCTTTACGCCGCGAAGAAACATAGGCGAAAGTATACAAGCTTAAATTTCGCATGTATGTTTGTCTCGACTAGTGATATTTACCGCGTGTTGTTTAAATTTCGCATGTCCGACTAGCAAGATTTAAGGTGGCCCGAATAAGATTCCGTACATTAGAGCTGTTTTCAAGATGGACTGACAAGTTATCTAAAATACATTTTGCCTTTGTAAATAGCTGATTAAGAGTAGCATGTCTAATTTCATCATGTTTACATAATTATACAATATCACAGACCTTTACTTATCATTTGATGTGTCAGCATTTCATTGTATGTATTTATTATTGAGGTTGTTTATTCTAATTAACTCTTTACTCCATATATACGCATTTTGACGCCTCTGTAGCAAATGAATTTTGAAAACATTGTGAAAAATGAAGCATTTGCTCATTCTGAGCAAATGAATAATTTCACAAAATGTTTGCAAAACCATTAAAATTGATATTTTCTAGCTCTTATAACTTCCCCCTTTTCATCAGTATTCCCTTGAGAATGAGTCTAAAATTGTGTAAAGGTTAATACTGAATATTAAACAATTTGTTGCAAACAGTTAATACTGCGAACAGTTAGGATCGAGATCAGGACCCGTAACATGTCGGATCATATCTGCGATACAAACTTCCACGAGGAAGAAAACCCAAAAATGCGTTTTAGTGATTTGAGATGACAATTGATCACACAATAATTTATTGGAGTTAAACTGTTGTACATTCATGAATATTGAGGAAGTGACCATGTCGGTGATGTAAGTATAATATTTACAGTTTTAACCCTTCACTCTGTATGGTATTTTTCTAGGAGAAAGGAACACACCACAAATTTAATGGCTTTGAAAAATAAGTAGAAATGGAGCATTTGTTCATCATTAGCTAATGCTCCATTTCCACAATGGTTTAAAATAGTCATCTGCTATAGAGGCGTCAAAATGTGTATCTATGGAATAAAGGGTTAAGATATGTCACCCATAGTTTTTAAATTCACTTTACATCACACCCTGTTTCTACATTGTATGTGGTAAAGAGTTAATGGATAGGTAATTTTTGTTTTGTGTAAGCCATACTACTAAGCGATAAGATCTGTTTAACCCTTTCCTCCACAAGCTATTTTAGACTAATCCACAAGGAAAGAATCTGATGAAAAATATGAAATATGTAAAAGAAAAATGCCATTTTTGAATTGTTTTGAAATAATTGTTAGAAATGGAGAAATTGCTCTTTACAAGCAAATGCTCAATTTCCTACAATGTTTTCAAAAGTCATCAGTTACAGAGGTTCTAAAAGGCGCTTCTGTGGAGGAAAGGGTTAAATTGACACATTTTGCAGTCGGTTTTGCCGTCTTTTTCTTCCACCATCTAGATCACCTGCATTTCTGAACCATTCCTTAATCTTGCATTCAATGTCGTTATCTGTTGGTTGTCCTGGTTGTCCGTGTTTGGTTTGGTGCACATCTTCTGTAACAGATACAACAAGCAAATTGTACGAAAACGATACCTAGGCCATTATGACCCAGAGTTTTTCACCTGGGTGCCATTGCCCTTAGAGACATGAATCAAATATATGCAGTTTCAGCTGTAGATAAATATGGAAAATCTGCCCATCCACTGTCAAACAGCAGCTTTTGAGAAGGAAGATTATCTTACTCTGTGTAAATTATATCAAAATATTGATGATAAGGCTATAAACCAAATATGAACCGAATCAGAAAGAATGCTTTTGACTTGGAGGTAAAAACCGAAACTTAAACGCAACTAAACATAAATGATTAACCCTTAACTCAGCACAAGTACCTTTAAGCATCTCTATAGCAGGCGACTTTTGAAAACATTGCAAGAAATTGAGCATTTGCTCCCAATGAGCAAATGTACCATATCCCACAATGTTTTCAAAACTATCCTAATTGAAATTTGCTCAGAAACTCTCAAAAAGAATATGGTGTAATGTGTCTAAAATAGCACACGAGGTAACGTCTTAAACTGGGTATCTACAGATGCCTACAATGGGGGTCATGGCAATAACTCTCCTTGAAGTCATCCCGGCGAGCAAATAATGATGTATGAAACTAAATAAATTCACAGAATATCAATTAGGGAAAGTTGAAATGCTTAGGTTTCACGGCATTTTGTGTCAGCACTAGAAAGTAATCAACACCCGACACAAACGGAAACAATGAAGTAGAAATATTGGCAGTTATTTAACTTAAAAGAAAATCTGTTTTCCAAAACTCAGCTGTTCCGACAGAATGCAGCTTGTAGATTCCAATTCTTTAGAAACCAATCATGATCATGAACAAATCATTCAGATGAAATATTGAATTCATTTCCAGGGTTTTTCCCTGATGCACAAATGTGTGCGTTTTGCCGCAGTATTTAGCTAAATAAAAAAATCATGTCTGTCCCTACAGACACACATCAGCTGCATTGCCAATGTCATTCCTAAAATCTGCCAGTAAGCACAATCTGAGTACAAAAGTGACTGTGCGTTCTGAATCATGGTTAGGCCCAAATGTGAGTTCCGAGTCTCGTTTTGTAAACTATTTGCAGAAAAGCAAAATGTCACAGCCGAAGCCGACCAATTCTTTTCAATCCATTTGATTAATCCCTTACCTCAGATGAATATTAATGTAATACTCCTGATATTATGAATAATATTTTACTAAATGGTATTGTCACAAAACAGTAGTATTCTTTCTTGCCATGGTAAACAGAGTAGAATCAGATATATTACACTGTATAAGCAAAAAGAACATATTTTGACCAGGCAGTTCCTGTAGTGGGCCTTCTATTTGTAAAAGTGTGAGTATGTGTAAAGGTAAAGAGTTAATATAACCATGCAAGATTTTGATGGTGACCCCTATATTAAACCAATGACCCATAACTTAAATACCAAGGGGACATGTTCACTGAGTCAATGACCCCTTAAAATTTCCAAGGGAAAACCCTGTATTTCTAACCGGACTGTTCTATTGCGATATGTGTTTAAAACTTACTTTATACAATTTACTACTTTCCCACTTCAGTTGATTTGTAGTGCTACATTGTTCTGGAACAGGGCAGCAAGAACACGTGTTGTCTGCTGCACACTGTCAACACCAATGCTACCAAGGGTTTGAACCTAAAGAAAATTCACATGCATAACTATTGATATTATTACAAATCATTATATTCATCTCTGTAAATAAAGACAATCGTAACTCTTGTCTTGCTAAACCCATAGCCTACTGATATTTTTAAATGTGATTTCTCCTACTTTCATTTTCCTCAGGAAATTCATACCTACCCCTGTAATAAATATATAAATACAATACTTATAATTTCCTTGACAAAAAGTGTCGACATTGACAAGGTAGCTCCTCCAGGAGCTGGCAATTCACTGTTTGCTGTGAAGTTTCATAGCAATAGCATTATCAGTTGTTGATAAAAAAGCCTTGCACGCAATACTTTTAACCAAAATTTCATATAAGTATACTAGGATCTAGATTTTTTTAAAATATGTAGATCTAAAATAATTCTTGTCGAAATATTGGGTCACGGTAAAACGCTGAAAAAGGTCGCTGAAAAAATCGCTAATAAGTCGCTGAAATAGTAGTTCCCAATATAAGTACCCGCTGAACTGCTGAAAGGTGTCGGGTAGGGATTAGCGACGGTCAGTTGCTATAAATGGCTGAATGAACATACCTGGAAATTAATGAATCTCACTAACGCCGGGTAAGTAACTCATTATATTGTTTTGATCCGACCCATAATGGCATTGACCCATAAATAATAGGTAAAAACCTGGAATTTAATTAATTGAATAGAAACTATTTAATAGAAAATATACGCTGAAAGTTTTTAAAGCATATCCAACAATTGGTCCTTTAAGTCGGATCAAAACAAAACAATGAGTTACTCGGCGTTAATGTGATTCATTGATTTCCAGGTATGTTCATATTGGGAACTACCTTATTCAGCGAGTTTTTTAAGCGTTTGACCGTGTCCCCTACATATTACATACAGGAAGGCTATTGGTAGGGAACATTGATGTTCACCTACAACACAAGATGATTGTTGATATTTTTAACCCATAACTTTAGAATGGAGAAACTGTAACGTAATGCAATGAATCAACAAAACAAAATCCGTTGTCAACTTGGATGATGGATCCAGTATTTTTCGTACGAATTGCTTCCCTTTGCTACATAAAATCGTTAAACCTGGTCTGAAAACAGTTTTTTTCAATATAAAGTTTCAACAATTCAAACTGCAGTGGCCGACATTGTACCAGTAATGAGCCATTGACCAACCAATGTTTGGTTATGTAGCTAATGGATGATTTTATGATATGGTGTTTATCCAAATTTATAGTTGTCAAACTGTGTAGACCCAAATCACGTGACTCTTGTGTCGTGTCATGTGGAGCTTCACATTTGCTGTATAGACCCAGACCAAGGAGATTCACATGGAAAAAACAATTCAGCCAAATAAATTTACTATCATTAAATACGCACGTCAGTCTTATCCTTATGTTTTTTTTTTCGTTAAGGATGTTGACAATTGTGCAAAATTTATAGACTACCTTTTCGCCGACGATGGCACACTTGTATTTCTGTTTTGACAAGGTAGCCTACAGTTGTAAAGGTGCAGGTTGTATTTGGCTGTAGTCTTACTCATACATATACTTTTTATACATTTATTAGATGATGGTTGAACCATATTTGCATTTTGTTTCTCTCGATACCCAAGGGTTAAGGGAAAAAGTAAACGATGTAGATTACAACAATGGACTATAAATCAACATATTGATGTTTTATTGTTACAGGAAACTCATTTTACAGATGATCTGATTGCAATTGTTGAAAATGAATTTACAAATTGGAATCTCTACAATTCATTTGGGACAAAAAATAGCAGAGGAGTT
>JAULCE010173643.1:0-11693 GCA_032359355.1 Macoma nasuta | reverse complement strand
GTGATAGTTTTTTAACAAAAATATACTAACAGTATAATACGGAGAATATCAAACAAGAGGCCCATGAGGGCCTATGCTCTACTGGCTTGGTTCGTTTGGTCATTTTCAAATAAATCATGTATGTATGGGCAACACAGGGAAAATGAATAAGCAATCATTTGGTGAAGATTTGAGAATAAAATGAGACTATTGTGTTCACAAGCTGTTATATAGTAATTTTGACAATTTCAAGGACCATCATACAGATATTTGATACAAGGATGTATGCATTTGCAAATCAGGTAGAGTTTCGAAAGTAATATTGCTGTTATTGATATCTTACTACTGTATAAATTAAGAGAAAATCGGAAAAGAAATGGAGACTTTATCACGTAAACAAGCTGGATTATAGCAAAGTGTTACAATTTCAAGGGATATAATCCAGTCGTTCATGGGTAGATCTGACTGATTGTCAACAAGAACCGAGCTGTCATTTATATCTAACTACTGTATAAATTTAGTGAAGTTCGGATTTGAAATGGGGATTTAATGTTGTGAAAAAGCTGTATTTTTCGACAATTTCAAGGGAGATAATCCAGTCGTGCATATCCAAATACTGTATAAGCTTTGTGAAGAAATGGAGACTTTATCGCATAAACACGCTGTATTATAGCAATTTTGAATAATTCAAGGACCATACTCCAGTTATGCATGGACATGGCGAGCTGTCATTGATATATAACTACTGTATAATGTTTGATAGAGATACTATTAAAACTGAAGACTTTAGAGCAAAAACAAACAAGTGTTTTAAGAGGCGCAATTTTTACTAACTCAAGGGCCATAATCCAGTCATTCATACGCGGATATGGCTGGTTTTCAAAAGGACCCGAGCTCTCAAAGTTATCTAACTACTGTATAAGTTTGATCGAGAAAAAATTAAAACGGAATACTGCAGAGCATAAACACAAATTTGTTTACGGACGCATACACGCACGGATGCATGGACGACGGAAACCGTGTGATGACATAAGTTTTCTGGCCATTGGCCAGTAGAGCTAAAAACAATAAGAATGCATTATGAAAATGATACTGAAATAAGAGCAGACAACATATAAATAATAAACCTGCTCAATGGGAGCTGTAGGCATGTCAAGCAAAAAATGTTCAAATTCGAGTAGTGAATAAACCTGGCGACAAACAAGGCAACTCACAGTAGGTGCTGATGTATTATGAACGGGTGTTCATTAACATGACCGGATAGAGAAGGTGTCTCATTTATGAATCGTGCTTGGAGAATAAAAGGTCAAATTTCAGATAAATAATTGAACACAATTAGGAGTTCACATACCTTCTTCAGTTTTGTATGATTACGATTGATGAGCTCTTTCTCCAAACTATTGTATGAATATCTGGTCAAATAAATGTGGATGCTTGTTTCCAATTGCATTTATAAAATGCATGAGTCCTCCAGCAATTAATTGGCAGGCAAATGATAAAGATACAATTTAATATTCAGGTCGGACAGACAATACAGTACGAAGACTAAGTATATGCAAAAAATTTGAAACCAGCAATTCATGGGAAGTGAAAACGATAATCTAACAAGAAGGCAAGAAAAGACAATATATCGATGATTTGTGAATATGTTATCATGTTTGTTTTGTTTTAAAATGAAATATTTTGTCTAAGCCAGGATTCCTAACATGGTGGACATGCGTTTAAAAAAATCACAACAATTATATGTTTTCGCCTGACTTTCTCATCCGTACAGATATATGACATATTTTTTTCTTGTGTTACCATTTCAATCTAGTATACTAATCTATTACCCCACTTTATGTATTCACAATAGTATAGGGGTGTGGTATCTGCCGCGGAGGACGAAGTAAAGGCTATATTGCATTATTGACTGTCAATTTATTTAGGTATTATTGACATTTCTCTAGCAATATTACCGACATTGTGGCGAAAAAAGGTGTAAGCCACTTCCTAAGAAGCATAAACGCCTACTTATGCTACTAATTGCCATCTGATTTTCTTGTATTCAGGTTTTAACGTCACAGTAGTTTTCCCAAATTTCCCAGAAGCAAATATCCATCAAGGCCTTTTCCCTTATCCTCCGCATTTTATTTCATTTTTAGACCCGCTTAATTTTTTCCATTTTTTTCTGGCTGACGTTACACATGTGGGTATCAGTAGCTAACTTGCATCGAGGAATCGAACATGACATTAATAGTTAAAACAAATATTTGACAGCTTTAGATGGGTGCATGCACTTGCCTTATCTATTTAAATAATCATTTCTTGTGATGAAACAGCGAATATGAAATTTGTCTGCTAAACCCTCCCCCAACAAGCTATTGTTAGACTAATCAACAACGAAAGAATCTGATTAAAAATCTAGGCCAAATTTAAATGCCAATTTTTAATTGTATTGACATTTTTGGACAAAATGGCGCAATTTCAAGCTCATTATCAGCAAATGCTTCATTGTCTACAATGCTTTCAATAACATCAGTTACAGATGCGGTTTTGTGGAGAAAAGGGTTTCAAAGAGACAGAATATAGCCAATTTCTGCCCCAAAAAATTGCTTAAAACATATTACTGAGACAATGTGAATGTTCATATCTTACTGACGGGTAATTGTTATGATTGTATGCTTGGGTATAAGTACATATGAAGAAATTCAAATAATGCGGGGACATTAAAGTATAGATAAAACATCTATTGTGCAAGTAAAATAATAATATCTAGTCTGCAATCAACATTGTACTATATTCTAAAGTTTACAGCGAAAAATTCGAATTCGGATACCTTGTTGTATAACGTGCTAAATACAATATACATGAAGAAAAAAACAGGGTTTCAATTAATGGGCTGCCATTTTTGTTTTTGATATATGTTTATATAAATTAAGATCACTACGGTTCTAAACTTGTTGAAAGCTGTGAATGTATGAATTTCTGTGTGTTGCAATGAATGTTATGTTGTTTAACAATATCTACTTATCAAAGGCTTATGCCATTTATCCTGTGGCTAAGGTTTCTAATGACCTAAAGGGTTACTCAAAATAACGTAGGTTTGTCCGGCCAGTAGAAGTAATTCGGTCTGTAGATGTATACTTTTTTAATACACAATATCAGAACTATTCTGTTCAATGAATAATACAGTTTTGAAACGACTGTTTCAACATAAAAAAGCACTACAATTAACCTTTTCCCCAATATGTACACCATGCAAAAAGTAGGAATAAACCTTAAAATAAAACATATAGGAATCTGACGAGTCTCAACCAATCACCAAGACGTCGAAAAGGTTCAAAGGTCCAAAAATATATCCCCTTCAATACATAGAACTCTACTTCCATCACATCATGTTTGTGTCTCTGGTTAATACAGCTTGAAATAATGTCGAAATCTCGTGTTAATCGGTGTGTAACCCAATCAGGGCCATTAGCCAATGAAAACACTGCTGTTTTAAGAAATCTAGTTTCATAGATATACTTCTGGTACTTTCTCATTTATGAAAGGTCAAGACTGATCTAATACAGTTACCGCCGAAAAGATGAATTTTCGTATGGAAAAAAATGCCAATTTTGAATGGTTTTGAAAACACTATGGAAAATAGAGCATGCGCTCAGTTTGAACCAAATGCTATATTTCAAATGCCTTTTAAAAATAGACATTGAAATGGGTTTCTTTGATGTGATAGTTTAAAATGAGTTAAATGGTAAAAATGCCTTATTAATAATAACGCTTAAAAGCTAATAAAAAAAGAATAATTCAGACGTTTTTTCGCATTGCAAAAAATCCTGCGCAGAGAATTTCTTCATTTTTCTTGGAAAAGTAGATATTAACATATGATTCATAAAAATAGAAAAAAAACCACATACATCTTGTTATGCTACTGTAGGAAAAATAACCCACATTAAATGCAACACATATGTAGCTCCAAAATTAATAGTTTATTTAAAAAATATTTAAAAGTGTAAATGATCTACCCCTATTGTTCTTAGAAAGATTTTGAGTTCACAAATAACTGTCTTTCGAAGTTCACAGAAGTTGCTATATTAAGGAGTAATATCTAGATGTCTGGCTGTATATTTTCATAGCAAGCATAATGCAATGATGAAATGTCGATGGAAGTCCTAGGAGTTTAACCATTGTTCCAAGGAAACCTAGAAAAGCATTGGAAACCTCGGACGCTCAGTATAATGTGGCAATTAAATATGAAATATGTAAACTACACATGAAATACGATACAACACTTTGCATAAGATAACTATATTATGTGTTGGAGATACTTTATCTTGTCATGTGTATTCATAGAAAGGTTTTATAAACATGTCTCAAGGTCGGCGCTATTGGTTGCTGTACAGAGTCTTTATATGGGTTAATTGACGGATCGCTGAAACGCCCGAAGCCGCGCCCATTAAAATAAAGGGCGATTACTCTTATCATCTCCGACAAGGGAGATGGTCTATACAGACGCCATATTGTCTGCAGGTTCTTGCAGACAATATGACGACTGTATAGACCGTCATTGAGCTACACTTTCCCGAGCAGCATCGCTCATCATTTGATGCATCATAAAACACCTTTTCCTACGAAAAAACAACGCTCAAATGTCGGAGAAAATGGCGGACGACGTCATTTCCGTCATCACATGAATGACATAAATGAGCGGCGATAGCTGATTGGTCAAGCGTTTTGTCGGTGATCCGTCAATTACAGCTTGGATTTTTAATTTCTAGAAGGTACACACACCATAAATAAATACACAGCGACAGATAAAATGAATCTAGGGTGTATTTATTATTTTTGTTAAATAACATGAACTTCATAAATATCTAGAAAAGTGTTCTTAGCAAAATGATATTGAGCCACATGTATCATCCACCTTTCTGAATATAGTGCTGATGTCAGATAAGATTCTGTTAAATCATAAACATTTTAAGGAATGTTTGGTGGCATGTACGAATATTAAAACATCATGATGAACAGTTGTATTTAGCTTAAATTTAGCTCAAGTGAGTCAGACACTTTAGTATGCCATTATTCTCATGTCAATGTTACATTGCGTAAATAATATTTCCTAGGATATCGGAAGCATTTTCCTTTGACATTTGCCCTAGGGTGCTTAGGTTTTCTTTTACCAGGAACGTCTCTTTCTTGTCTTGGACATCCGTCAGACTTATTCTTTAACTAGGATATCCGAGGTTTTTTTCATAGGGCAGCTTAAAAACCTTTACAAGCTCGGTCCCAATACACCAAGGGTTTTCCCTAGTACGAATCCAAGGAAATTGTACAGCCGGGCGAGCTGACACGATTCGCCCTCACCCCTTTGAACACAATGTCTATTCGAATCAATGAGCACTTTAGTTTAACATCCACTGTCGGAGTTACTTTCTAGAGAACAATAGGTAAGTCTATACTAAGTCGCATGCATCTGACTTCAATAGTTATACAGCCTTGTCCCATTTCGGACTTATATTTCATATACAAACTTTAACTTTGCCCATTAATTTATGTAACAGGATGCATCTTCAAAAGCACAAAAGCCAATTTATATAGAAACAAATTGCAGACTCGGTTTTATTGAGTCTGTTCAAGAGTAGTAGTTGAAGACTAGTTGCAACACTACTAACGCCCCCTAGCACCGGCTAAAGCGGTATTCAATTTTTAAAAATAAACGTGTTAAAATTCATGATCAATAAGTCAAACAACCGTTTAACAATTTTTAAATAGCAAAAGAACACATGTTCCCAGAAACCATACGTATGAAAGACACATAGTTATGTGATTAGTTTCATTTAATGTTTCCATGTTTACTAAAGTATTGCAGACAAATGATAAAAGTTTGAGCATGTGTGAGCTTTTGACTGTATGAAGCTATATTGTTGACTGTATGCCGCTGTATGTAGCTATTGATTGTAAATAGCTATTGGCTACGAGTGGCTATTGTGCGCATGAGGCTATTTTCTGTAAGAAGATATTGTCTGTATGAAGCTAATGACTGTATGAAACTTTCGACTATACGAGGCTTTCCTTGTCCGCGTGTTTATTGCAAAACAGTGCATAAAGCTTTACTCATATTTGAGTCTGATTCAAAATTTAATATCAATGTCCACAAATATTGCTTATTCAAATGCAACTTTCTTGTAACAAGCGTTTTGATAGGGTAATCGGTCTAAATTTGCGGCATATAAATCTACGATATATAGTCGCAATTTAAATAACGTCAAATGACGTCATAGATTTACGTCACGGAGCTATAAATGGAGTTCCAATTTCACCTTTGTCAGTTATAGATGAGTTCACGTAAGAATAAGGATAAATGTGGTCATTCAATATGGAATATAATCGCGTTTACTAAAATTGCTGAAAACTCGCCAAGGCTAGTGTTTATTAATTTAAGAAACCCGTTTAATCAATTCCATATTGAATGACTACTCATGCAATATCATCTCTGTCGAAGATAGAAGGGTGGGGGCTTTTATACATTCTATTAGCCTGACAGCACTTTAATACGTATACAAAAAGCAAACTCCGTTGTTTTTGTTCAAAGCGTTAGTTTGATTTCGGCATGAATTCAAATAAAACGTTTTGATATATATAGGATCGAAATCGATTTGTCTTGTGAGAAAGACATGGCTTAAATGAATCTAGAAAATAATGTTATTTAGCTAGTTATAGAAAAGTTTATCTCAAAATAAATTGAGTTGCAAACTTATTTTTTACAAATGAAAATTACAGTTGATGATGAAACAAGTAAACTTTGCGAAGAGTTTGAATCCCGAGTGAGTCGGTCCCTCAACATGACCAAAACTGTTTACATTGTGATTCAAATCTCAACATCATATTGTAGACAAATCTCGTTGACCACACGTCACAGACGAAAACTGTTGCCGGCGAAACTGTGTTGCAGGTACCAAAGGCTAAACGTAAATGATTCCTCCAGGTTCTAGTATTTTGTTTCTTATTTCATGATAGGACCACTAATAGCACAGCATTATTGGTTACTATTCATTGCGTTCACTACTGTCTTCGTATATTATAATATGTATCTGGAGCATGCGTAATGACGTTATGTTGATGCCATTGTGAACAAATAACAGATATTGAGAACTTTGATTTGCTCTTTCAGATTTACTTAAGTTCTACCAAATGTGTTTATTTGATATGATTTGATAAAATGATTTGATAATATGTTTTGGTAGACTTGTTAGAAAATTATACGATAAACAGGATGAATTTCTCGGCAAGAGAAAGGTGCCATTGTTGAAAAAAGTATTGGAGGGAATGAAGCATTGTTTCGTTATGAGCAATGATTAATTTCCCATAAAACCTTCATAGTGGTCTGCTTTATGATTGCCAAGAGACTCTAATGGGGAGAAAAAAAATAAATTCAATAGAATATAGTACCCTATTCGAAGCCGAACCTTCGATTCGAGGATAGTTTCGTCATTTGAATATAGGCAATCGGAAACCATGAACCGTTTTACATTATGCTCTGGGTAAGATGTGTTTGACGTTTAAGTACCTTAAGTAATTAATATTACACGTACTTATTAGTCAAATTACAAACAACATTCGTTATCGAGTCATTCTTAATATTCACTGCTTGAAGAAATAACTATTTATAATGCATGTATAAATCATGACTATGCAAGTGAACACATCCACGTCTTCTCTTGAAATACAATGGTGTATCAGTGTATACAAGAAACGTTTCCAACTAAACAATATTTTTTTCTTTTTTATCAATACAGTCGAACATTGTTATATTCAACTCGGTTGAGTTGAGGTCATGCTTAAATAACCTTTTATTTCTGAACCAAATTGTTTTATAAGTATCAGGTTAATACATTCAATGGAGGATCGATAAGATAATAAACTGATATAAAACTAAACATTAACCCTTCCTTTATGATATTGTTGTAGGCTAATTCTACAAATAAATCTGAAATATGATAATCTAGACAAATGAAAAATTGTTGAGTTATTTTGACAGTTCATTTTAAGGTATTTGCTTGTATCAAGCAAATGTTCCATTTCCTACTATGCCTGAAATAGCCATCGTTTATAGCGGCTCTTTGTAACGCCCCTGTGGAAAATAAAAGATTATATCATATCGACCGTTTTATCAGTTCGAGCCTTATTGGTGCCGGTTGGATCGCAATAAGTAATATCACATTGGAGGTATCAAGACTCGCCTTAGACAGATGTCGCCCTATCTCGGACTGCACCTTGTGCAATGGTGACTATATGCGAGCAGTGATGGGAAGTGTTAATGATGTAGCAATGGACTTGAAGAAAGATATATAAGAGCTAGGACATGTATGAGTTTGAAAGGCTCCGAATGTAATGTAGAAAACGAAGCATTTATTGATTTTGAGCCAATTGATAAGTTGATTCATCAATGTCGACATGACTAATAGTTTATCTAAAACTTAATTGCAAACAAAAAACTTGTCCTGGTGGACCTTTGTAGATTGATAAAAATCCATAAATGCGAACTAACGAAGATTTACCAAAACCTTTTTTTACGATTTATGTCACTTTGGCAGATATTTTCCGACGCGCGAAGAATTACTAGTGAAATATATAAACCCAGATCCTGTTCCTTTAGTACAGGCGGCATATTGGTTTAAACCTACATTCCGCCAGCCGGAAAATGTATTCTAATGTTAATACGAGTAGGCACATTAAAGAAGGTCAGTTGCCTTGTAGTCTCAAAATGTCAGTGAACCTGCCATTTAAAAGTATCAGTTGTCTTGCAATTATATAAATATTTCATCATGTGAGGCATAGATAGTGTGAACCCGATACAAACAATGTAACGCGAGGCGCCAGCCGAGTCGTGACATTTTGTTTCAGGGTTGAACATATCAGTATCACATTCGCAGATTCGCTTATAAAAAAATCCTTACTGCAATATGATTAAAAAGAACACACGGTCTCAGGCGTTTTTAAATGACATTTTTTGATCTCCAACAAGAATATGATCAAATTAATATGCCGGTTTATCATCAAAATATCACAGTTTCGATACAAAAAAATTGCAGTATAATTTTGAGATCGATGTATTTAGCTCATTTTCCATAGAAATGATAATAGACCTGTTTACAATTACTAAGATTCGGATATATAGTACACATGCACATTGTACTTTTCACTGAGCGTTCATTAGTTTTGGGAGCTGGCATTGACTTTGTTGGGTTGTTAACATTAAAATGCAAAGTATTCGCTGGTTCGTGCTCACAGTTTTGCTGTGGAATAAACTACTGGTTTACAATAGTGGGAAGGCACATTTATTTGCTGATTCGATTTTTTAATATTCTTTTTTCTCTACCTCAACTAACACATACTCATCGCAAAATTTCTCCTTAAGTATATCAAATGCATACATGCATCTGCAAGACGTTTCTTTTATCTGGTTTCTCCTGTTGCAGTTGAAATTTGACTGTTAATGCAACGCCATCGCCAGTGTATCTGGAATTTACCGCTGTGTTCCCGCACTTAATCGTATAGGATAGCTGCAGATTTATTTTCCTACGTACAACCAGGGATTCTAAAAAGTTGGCTAGCCTCTATGACATTTATATCCAGTTCGGAACACGAGGTTGCACGTATATAGTGATAAGTGTACCTTTGAAACAAACTTGCAAGTTTACAAATGTCACCAATAATTCTAGCTAGTGCCCCTATCTCATAGGTGACATACCGTACCAAAACAATTCATTCGGATCGTTTTATATCAAATGTTCTTTTACAAACAATCCAATCAATGGCATATTTCTCAAATAAAAGGAACATAACAGTCAGGTTCACCTATAAGCTCGGAAATATTTCCTTCAAAAACGATGTCATATGTTGTTGAACCACAATTGAAAATAGAGACGGCAGTGTTACACAACATTCTATACTCTCTGAACAACTTTGAGATTTTACAGAACAAATGACTGGTATATTGATATTTTTATATACGTACTTAAACTCAACAAATCTTACAATTTCTTACAGGTTTCCTAGCCAAAATATATGTGTCCTAAGCCAGTAGATGTTTTGTTATTAATATATCTATTTAGCATTCTAAGTCTGTTCAGTAATCACACATGTTTTGCATGACGAAATACTATCACCGAGTTTTTCAGTTGTTCAAAGTAGATAAAAAGGTCTTGCAGGACATACCACATATAAAACAAACAGCCACTATCGTTTGTTCCATTCAAATTTAATTTTGAATCATCAAATGTAAATATTAAATTTCACCTATGGGTTTTTTCAGCCCCGTCCACTGCTTTATACACATAAGGTCTACCCACTGCATACGCGGATACATCAAATGGTTTCTTTGTCACTTCCCGAATGTTTTCGTGTCATCTCCGACATTAGACAAACACAATGTCAAACCAGGTATTCTTCTACAAACTTCATGACATGTTACCATCGAATGCAATATTTTCATTGCTGAATAGCTTGACCAGATATGCTGGTGAAATTGCTTTTGTTTTGTTTCACCGAGCCTTTTCATTTGTTCTTCAAAACAGACATTTGGTTCTAGAATGTTGTGCGAGTAGATAAGAAAAGCTGTACATGGATTCATCAATTAAACACACGTCTTTGATTCTTTTTATAGATTCCGTATTTAGGTGATGTTAGTGTAGACTTCACTTTTCCTGAACCATTACTTTATTCGAATACTTGCCAAGAAACCCCGCAAGAACTTTAAAGTCACTGTTGTCACCGAGCTACTCGCGAAATAACGCAATACTCTTTTGATATGTTTGAGTTCATTTTACTATCAACTTTGTCAAAAATCTTGAGTGCAAATTTTAACATGTTATATTATTTAACCCTTCGCCTGCTGTAAAAATTGCCGTTTGTTCAAAATGTCGTCTGATTATTTTTTTAGATATCGTCCGATTTTCGTAAAATTTAGTGAAGATACTGTCTGAGTGTCAAACAGCTTGAATCCAGATCAGACGCCGAGTAACTCAGCGTCTGATCTGGACCCAAGCTGTTTGAATTATCATAGCAGTCGCGAACAGCAGGCTAAGGGTTAAAAAAGGACTGTGCATTGACGCTATAATCGTTTAATTAGTTTGTAATGTGCTCATGATGAAAGTTTATGACCATTACCCCTATCCTCACCCTACAATACATGCCTTTTTTAAATGTGATTGATGACATTAATGGCGCGTGGATCAAATTATCGTCTGCGAATACTGTCGTCTGCAGATAGTGTCGTCTGTGGCATTTTTCAAAGTAATTTGTTCTTGCCATACCATGTTTTTGCAAATACATCATAATATCGAAAAATCGGATCCTAATGCGGAGTCAAGTTACTCGGCGTCACACCAGGATCGAACTTGTCTACACTGAAATGATCAAATAACCCGTATTATTCAGAAAATCAAGGAAGAAAACATTTCCCCAAGCGTATTCCTGACCGACTATGAAACTGTGTAACGTTTTACATCAAATGATATTTTTAAACTCTTTCGATGCTCCATTCAACAAAATGTTTTAAATGACCTATGCTATTAGGCGTTTCATATCTTAGGTGTTTTGATAAAATAAGGTGTCTGCTACATTTTGCAAATAGGCACTTATGTTTTGGGAAACATAGGCGATGTTTATAATTGAGCGCCGCTGTGCGATTTCCAACCATAAGGACTTTCAAACAGTGTAGACCAAGATCAGAT
>JAULCE010173532.1:0-11695 GCA_032359355.1 Macoma nasuta | reverse complement strand
CTCCGTCATCTCCGTCATCACAGGAATGACGTTAATAAGCGGCGATATCTGATTGGTCGAGCGTGTTATCGGCGATCCGTCAATTGGTAAGACACTTGCAAACTACTGATATCGGTGACATGTCTAATCTGGCGCAAAATATTTATCCACTGAAAAGGTAACTTAAGTTTTATTGTTTTAAGTTCAGTGTACAAACATTGTTATTGCATTGAACATTCATATTCAATAAGCAATGTAATCAAAATCACTTGCTGGATTTAAGAAACATTATATAATCAATATAATGGAAAATGCATTATAACATTACAATATGATTATATGGTGTAGAATTTATATTAACATTTTATTTACCAACATTTTAGGGTATCTCTTGCAATTCTTTATTCTATTAGTTTGGGTAATAACTATTTATAAGGACCTACTATAGCACCCCTGAATCTTCTCCTGAACAGACGAAATATCGACTGATTTTTGTCTTTACTGATTTCAAGGTAATAAATGATCAAAGTCTCAAATTGCTTTATGTGAGAGATTGTCAAAATAATTATATAAAATTTATTTATGATGAAATGTATAAAGTTCAAAACGTAAAACAAAAGGTGTCAAATTCAAATCTTAGCTTTACTATTAATGCATGATAAATACAGTTATACTCATAGTGTAGACAAATCACACATTCTTCTTTATAATAACTATATGGAATTTCAATTTCCATTTAAGCTGGGTTTTTTTACGAAAAACATAGTAAATCAAACTAGATATTCACTTGCCTTGTTTTTTTTCCAAAATGAAGATAAATGAAAACAAAATTACTTCGCTGTAACCAAGCTGTCCCTGATATTTACAAATAAACTTGTTACAATTACATTTAAGAAAACATTCATTATAAGACAGATTTGACCCCCAAAGCAAATAAGACGCCCAATATATAATCCGGATCAAAGCTCATTGACACTCGGCCACTTTGTTTTGCCAAAGAAATAAGTTCATATGTGAATTTAAAAATGAAGAAGACGAAATATTACGCATGCGCAGAATTTCTTCCAGCATTAAGGGGTTAAAGGGTGAACATTTTGAAGATGAAACATTGCAATCCGCGACTGGTAAGTTATTTTCTCGATCGAGGAACAGTGATTAATATTTTTAAGATAAAACACACTTCTCGTAATTCAATTTTCTGAAAAGCTGATTAACAAATTTCTTTCGTTAGCCTTCTTGAACAAATGCAATTTATTCTGTTGATAATATCAACATATTTCAGACTAACTAGGGCGATATCTTTTAAAATGTTCCAATTTGTTGCTAGTTAATTTAGATTGCTGCGTTTAAAAAACAAATAATGTTTTAAATCGTAGATATGCCTTTGATGCTTCTATAGCAGATGAACTTTGAGCTCAAAGCAATTGCTTATTATGTTTCCACATTGTGCTCAAACAATTCCAATTTTGTGATTTCCTTAAAAAAAGTATATGGGTTAAATGGTTAAGGTAATGTGTTTGTCAGGTTCAATGGTGTTTATTGCTAATATGCGACATAATAATAACTTCATATACATGGAAAAATATGATTAAAACATCCTTACTATGAAGAGCAGAACTAATCATAAACATGTGTGTGAATCTTGAGTCTGGTTCATCAAAGCTGCATTCTTTAAGTATCTTATTGACAAGAGACAATATATGCTACTAGCAATTTATAATACATGTATTTACTATATTGTTCAAGAAATGATACATAATGTGCATTTCGCATTTTAAAATGTCATCTTTTCAATACACTTAGACATACATATAGATCATGTGTACGGCAAGCTATCACAGACTGGTTCCTGGTTGCGTTTGCACATACCATGCACAAGACACACACAATATTTTATTTCCTTAAATGAATAATTATTCCCGATGTTGTTGTTGTTAATAATGCCTAATATTGACATGATCTCGAGTTTGTCACGCAAAGGTAATTTTCATTTCATTATAGTCCTTAGCTCGTCACGAGAGGACTAAATGAGCACCGCTATACACTTTCCAACATAAAGCCGTTTCCAACAATGCAAACTTTAGTACGTTGCAATTCTAAAAGTTTTACAATATAAAGATTTAAATGTATATACATGTGGGTGGTAGATAACACAATGCTACTGGATCTGATTAGAAATTACTGGTGCAGACCCTGATAAGAAACCACATATGAAACGTGGTTACTGATCTATGTCTACACTGTTTGCTTAGTTTACTGGGTTTCAAATCATACGACTGGTTTAAGTGCCGCTTGTCTGCAATATAGTGCCTAGGCTTATTTCCTATCCTATTATTAAGGACTATGGAAATATATGCAAACAACTTGGACTCAGACGAGAATCGCAGTAGTTATATATTTATACTACAATTTATAGATGTTCAACACACAATTAGTAGATTGTCAGGGTATTTCAATTACACATATTCGTATTCGTATTTAATCAGACAGAAGTTATGTGGCGGATTAACCCTTTACTCAATTAGTACGCATTATTGCCTCTTTAGCAGAGGTCGTTTGAAAACTTTGTTGGAAATTGAGCATTTACACGTTCTGATATTTAAAACGATTCTTGTTGATTTTATTTCTCGTAAATAATCTGTCTAATGAACATACACTTGCGCTGTCAAGAAGTCTAAACTTAACATGTAGAGTTCAGTTTTAAGAGTAAATTTAAGAATGTTCTGAACGCTTTACTGCAAAAACAAATGGTGTCCGCCATTTGTTTCACTCTTAATGCGTAGCCTTGTAAAGTACGTAAGCTAATATAATTGAAACCGGAATCAACACGTAACCGAAAAATGATCGGAGGCGAATCTAATCTGTTTAATCCTTTACGGGAGATAAGGCGTGTGGATAAGTTCATAGCTCACAGAAACCGCATGATGCGCTTCATAAAGCGCATCGTGTGGTTTCTCAGAGTTGTGAGCCGATTTTTACGCAATATTTATTTAAAACCGAATGGGAGCAAAACTGGTAAAATCATTAATTTAATGTGTTCAGTACTGTACATTAAGTTTGGTCAGCTTGAATCATCGTCTGCTTCAATTTTAAATATCGTCCGGGTATTGTTTGGTGATCTTCATGGCTAAGTGTCAAATAGCGCTTATCTTGATCAGAAACCGAACGTCTCACGAATACTCACACTATAGTCGTGATTAGGATCAGGCTTAGGAATAGTAGTCATACTCACTAGTCTATTTTTATATTATATTCCTTTGGTCAGTTCAGGGCCTACTAAACCACATAACAAACATCTGTATAAGAAATCCTTAATTACACACTGCGAAACCTTGCTGAAAAAAGTGGCATTTTCTTATTCTCATAAAGTTCAAATGTTCTGTTTCCATGCGAGTTTTTTACCCTATACGAATCGGCTCAGTCACTTGGCCTCCATATTCTGCATTTGCGTCAGACGTTTCTATCGTAGTAGAGTCTATAAAATGCAATCGATGTGATTGGTTAATTGGTGATGCGCTTAAGCTCTGAATTGCGTTCAATTCCAGCTAAGCGGGTTAAGGGATAAAGGTTGTCTTATTGTACGAGTTTTTTATACAGATATTAAGTCGCGCCATGGGACTCTTGACATGATGTATACGACATTAGTTTGTCATGAGCCCTTAGCCCGGTGTGAATTTTGTCGTCTGCTATAACTCTCATCTGCTGATTATTTTTGTAAACATTGTCCGATCTTTTTCATACTTGTGAAAATGTTTGCGTGTTAGACATTTTGGATCCTCTTCAGATGCCTAGTGACTCGGCGTTTGATCTGTTTCTAAGATGTTTGCAAAAAAAATACAGCACGGCTTTAGTCATGAATAGTGGAATAGAGTGAGTCTCATGCAATGCTTAATTCATACAGAAGCTCCATAAAACTTTACGTGAAGCGGAGGCATATCTAAACATAAACTGTATGTGTGTGTTGATATCAAAATGGTAGATTTCACATCAGTTGATACCGCAACTTTCTGCTGAGCAATGACTAAGTAGTATATGTCAAATGATCGTAAACGAGCATACAATATTTACAGGTATTTGCAATTTTGCAAATAAAACCGAGTCTACAGTTTTCTCTATTTGATTTGACTTCCTTGTTTGCTTTTGAAGGATCTCCCTTTTACAGAATTTTGAATAAATGCAACTTTTGGCTAAGTTTGTGTGCAGGAAATGAACACACCCACTATTTGCATTGTGATTTAAAACTTTAAAGAATGTTATCAGGGAGTAATGCAATCAAAATGGATTGATCAAGAAACTCGGCGCTTCATCCGTTTCTTAGCTGTTTGCATAATTATGCCACTATGTTTCTGAATAAGCAGTGAAGGGGTTAACTAGCAAAGTACACCCGACGCTATGAATTGAAATGATTGACAGCTACAACAGCTATGTAAGCGATCGAAGTATGCAGACATACGCCATGCCACAAGGACAACAAAGATACTCTGATTTGTGTTGGTTTTGTTCATTACGTCCGTTTCTGCCAACTTTTGGCTAATTGGACGTCCCAGAGAGAGGGAAGTGGATACAGAGGAACCCGGGCAACGCTCTACTCGTTTAGAAGGAGCCCTCTGGTTCTTTTACATGCCCAGTGTAGAGCACTGATAGATTGGACCTCGGTTTCAAGTCTCATCCGAAAGACTGGTCCGGCGGGGGATCAAACTCACGACCCCTGGATCAAGCGTCTAGCGTCTTACCACTAGACTACGGTCCACCGGTCTGTCGCATTTGTAACGAGCAAATATTTCCTTTCCTATTAGGGGTTAAAAACAATTAAAATATGACATTTTTCTTTTGCCTAGATATTATGCATTTTCCCAAGTCTTTCCTTGTGGATACGTCTAAGAATAACATCATATTTAACACTTAAATTCAGATTAAAGGCACATTCATATTTTTTTGTGGAACATGCTAAAAAGTTTACAGCTGCAGATGCATAAATAACATTTATCACATTTAACACTTCGACTCCATGTCTGGCAATGCTATTATAGGAACTGTCTGATCCGGACACTGTAAGCAAAACACGTAAATATGCGTACATATGAAAGGGTTAGCTTACCTGAATCGCAACACAATATCCCCGTAATAAAAACAACCAAAACCACAACTTTAATGCCGGTAATTGCCATCTCAAGTGTTAGGTAACTAGGTATAATAAACAATCCAAAATGAAAGTACGGGGTTTCCCATATATGTATTTTCCGAAAACGAATCGCTTCAGTCAAATCTACACTACTAAATGAATGGGCTCGATTTTGTGTCGGATTCACCGTCAATATCAGAAAAGGCATAGAGAAAAACAATGTAACCGCTTATCAGTACAGAGTAATTTTGTATTTCAAACTTAATAAAAGTTTCGACTTCGGTCGAAAAACAGGGAAAATCCAAAAAACCTTGAAATAGTAAATCTAAATTAAGCTATGATAAACACGTTGACGGGTTTGACAACGCCCTTCCGACAAAATCGGGTAAATAATCAAAATGGGTATTGTAAATGTAATGAATAAATCAGTTACATTTTCCGTTGTTTAGCATTTCTATCAGTTTAATTCTGCCATTGTATAAATACAAAAGGCAACGCCTTTATATTAATGTTAAACAAACGGACTATTAAACGGACAAAACTTCTAGCATACCAGTGACAATACATCCAACCAGGCCCATTCATATATTTTTGCAACAGCAGCCACCTGTTTATCAGTTGGCAAAAAGATATGAATGTGGCCTTAGTCCTTTACACCAGACAACTGTTCAACCTGTTGCAGCAAAATATGAATGTACCTTTAGTCCAGGCAATGACTGTTACCTGTAGAAGGACTAAGGGGTTATTCAACCTTCTTTGCAACGTGTTAAACAGATGTCTGCTGCAGAGGCATAAAAAGATGTCTCTAATAGGGTAAGGCTCATAAATTGTGCAGCTTAATCTTATTTGCACTCAAAAGAGATATGCATACATATTGAATGATCTTCAGGTTTTTTTTTTCACAAAACACACCAATACCTCGAGTGTTCCCTTCAGGAAAGATCAGTCCCCTTTCCCAATTCAGATAAATGAAACCAGCGCTGTCAAGATTGCTAACCATGATTACTTGAAAACAATGGCCACGAGGGCACGGGGTCTAAATTCCTTATAAATGGCTTTATAGAAAACTTCAAAAGTGCTTCATAAATCTCCAAAAACCAATCATCCCTGTTTGACCTTATCAAAATCGCTTAAACGAAGTTGTTCCATTGAAATGTTTCGGTTGCCATGGCAGCCAAAAGAAATCGAAAGTCTTTTCCTCCATAATCATTGATCAGATATCAATATTATTCGGTAGAAATAGTCTTTAGGTGACCAAGATTGCTAAAACCCTGTTGACTTCTAAACAACATGGCTGCCAGGGGCGGGCCCGTTTTCCTTATATATTGCTATAATAGAAAACTTTCATACATGCATATTTTACTTTGCCATCTGATTTGAATATTGATGAGCTGATTTTTCAAATTTCTAATGCATTAATGTTATTTTTGCCAAATGAGAGTCAAAACTATTCGTCGTTGTAGATTTTATTGACAAACAGGGTAGACCTAGACCAGACAGGAGCTGTCTAATCTTGGTCTATCCTGTTTGCCTGAGGATGTTAATAAAGGTGAATTTATGGAGTAAAGGGTTAAAACATATTGGTAACAAATGTGCAAAATACATGTAATACATATATAGTTATTGTTTATCAAATGCTTTATAAACCTCAATAGCTTCCTTGCAACAATTCAATAAATTATCCCGCGCTTGCGCGAGTCTTTTTCTAGTATACTACTAAATAAATGGACTCGATTTTGTGTCGGATTTACCGTCAATATCTGAAAAGGTAAAGAGAAAGAAATGCTACCGCTGATCAGTTCAGATATAGCCATTAGTAATTCTGCGTTTCAAATTTGATAAAAATACCGGCTTCTTTCGAAAAACAGGCGGAATCCAAAACAACGTAAAATAGGAGATCTAAATATAACTTGGAAATGCCCTTGACTGGATCAAAACGAATGGGTCAATGCCTTTCCGACCTAATCGGTAAATTAATCAAAATGGGTATTGTCAATGTAATAAGTAAATCATTAAAATCTGTCGTCGTTAAGTAGCTTAATCAATTTAGATATGCCATTGTTTAAAACATATGCTTACCCCTTTATATTAATGTTTAGCATAAGAAATATTAAACAGACATCATTTCTAGAGAGGGAGAGCAATATTCCTCTAATAATACGCCCAACCAGTTATGTAAGGACTAAAGGCCCAGTCATATATTTTTGCAACATGTTAAAGAGTTGTCTGCTGTACAGGGCTGTGAATATTCAGCTCATCAGCTGATTTCATCTGATTTTGAAACCAATCCCTGATTTCAAAAGTTTGGATTCTTTTTTTAGAGTAGGATAGCAAGATTTTATTTTGAAACATCTGATTTTGACATTTGCTATTTACAGCCCTGGCAGAAAAAGGATTACAGGCGCATTCATATTTTTGTTCAACCTGTTAAAAAGTTAACCGCCGTAAATGCATAAATAAATGTCTCTAATAGGACAAAGCTCATAAATGGTGCAGCTTAGTCTTATCATGGGGAGTCAACGTATTCAGTTCCTGCAAAATATTAAGTGTGAAAAATTGTTCAACAATTTCGGACAGAAATCGGGCATGTGAGTAGACTTATTTTCTCATTGTTTTTAGTTTTTAGTTGTCCTATCAGGTGGAGAGATGAAATCCCGTCACTCATTTTTTTATTCCAGCTTTATAGGTGCCAAACTTAGCCTATTTGATGAAACATTCTGAGCGACGTTACGTGTTTACAAAAACCAAAACGCCCGAATTCGAGTATTCATTTGCACTTTCTGGCAACGCACGGCCATTTGTTTGGATTTAATGAAATATTTGTTTAAAATAATTATTTTGTTAATTTATGTACCGTTGACTGTCCGTCTGTTGGCCATACGCGCGAAAACGTAAGGTTCACGCACAATTCAGTTCCTGCAGAGAGGTTTACGCACATTATGGTTCATACTGTATTCATATTCAGTCAGAAAAAATATGTCCGTTATGCGAATATTTGTGAACATGAGGAATATTCCAAATACCTTAATACAAGGAAATAGGGGTCTTTGCATATTCCAATAGATTTTACACCGAAGGCTAAAATTAAAAACAAAACTGTCATTCTCTATAACACAAGTAAAGGTATTGTCGTATTTGGTATTTATTTGTAGGCCTTATGTGACGTTAATGCAATTTTATATCGAACTAAGTAGATCTACTTGTTTTGAGATTCAATTGAATTTATAAGTAGCTACAAAATTGACCGTGTTCTCCCTTTTTGAAACCGAGTCCATTTACCATGTTAGGAATTGACGAAATGTACCGGTGATCTATTAACTTACAGTACAGTACACTTTATGGCAGTTGCGATTATAGAATTGCTTTTGAATGCTTTTTTGACTTAAAATTAGTATGGAGTGTTTAGTCAGTAGTCAAACTAATTTGACTCCAGGGAGAATTGAGCTTATTTCGGTTTTGGCATTTTCCTAAGAAAAAACATCCAGATATCCCGGATTGATTATTAATGAGACTAGTTAGTCTGTATCAACATTGACTGTAATGAATGTTTTAATGGACACGGATTCACTGACAGTGACGCCATTAAGTGTTTACATATTGAAACTTCTCAATGTAAAGAGTTACGATATAATTTAAAATATATCGAGAGTGTGCGTATAGCAATGGCCTAGTGGTTAACAATAATATATTTATGTATTTTTCCCCATTATTTTCTTATGCTGCACGGGATGGGTGTGCTGGCCCGTGATACGTGTATATAGTATTTGATATAATAAGACGGCTCCTAACACACCACTTTTGGATTGCTCCCAGCTTTTAAAAGTTAACGATAAAGCAATCATCATTTTAAAGCATGTTATACAGTTAAACAATTAATTCGAAACAAAGAAGCTCCTAACCAGTCAATATGTAGTATAGTTGAAAGATGACCAGTAAAATGAATAAGGTAAATGGTAAAGGGAAAAAAAGATTGGGACAGTTTGGTTATCGAACTCGGGCCGTCTGTGTGATAATCATCTGCGTTGTCCTCTCGACTATACTACACTGACTTAAGTTTAATCAATTTTTCAATGATGTTTTTGACATAAATCCAGTAGATCTACCCTCAGAAAGTAGAGATATGAGTGTCAAACAGTGTTTTGGATTAAAGATCAGACCCCATATTTTGTGGGGCTTATCTGGACCCAGTCTGTTTTCAAAGGTCTTCAAAGTTGAACATTATTTACTCATTAAGTTCAAAAAGATTAGAATTTTATCCAAAACCTTTTTGAGAGTACTGTATTTGCTTTGATATATACATAAATGAGAAATAAATGTACAGTAAAACCTCGATAGCTCGAAGTTATGGGGACTATTTTTACAAGCCCGAACCACCCGAAATGTGAATATATTTATTTGCTGCACTAATATTGCATTTGTATTGCTCTTTCTATACTCATATATGGTTTTGGGGGCTATTTTTACAAGTAGATAGGAAGCTTTTGCAGGACACACCACATACAAAACAAACAGAACCCCGAACAGCACAGAAACAAGTATTCGAATATATTTGCAATTCGGGTGATTCGGATTTGAGACAGTCTAACAAGATACAATTAAAAGTGGCGGAGGACGGGAGGAGGTTGTTTCCGTGAACAAAATCCACAGCTTTCTTCGATATATGTAGCGACGAATATGCTGTGTGGAAGCTGATTGGTTAATCGTATCACGTGGTGAGGGCTTACGCGTTTGTACGGCTATCCAATCAGCAGACAAGTCCTATTCATCACTTAAGTTTTAAAAGATGCTTATATAAATACCTTGTAAACAAAAACATAAATATTTTCACGTAGGCATACCATTTATTTATGTTTTCTTGTTCACCTTTAACTTCACCTCAAGAGCTAGTTGAACTCTGTATGGAAAATATAAATGACAAACAACTCCTGTGTGTGTTTCTTATAGGGTATTTATTTGGAAATGCCATAACCGATATGAAAAGTATGTGCATAAAACTATATGTTCCAACATATACAAATAATACAATTCATTTAGATTTTAGAAAGCCCTGCTAGGGACAATAGGAACATTGTGCGTGGCAATCAATGTCTTATTTTAACAAAATACGTGTTGTTTATTTGTCCCGTTTCTAAACAGTGAGTACAATGCATGCCTCGTGTTAACATAATCGCAAAACGGACACTTTTACTGACTGCATATGAACACAACATGAACCAAAACGTGCGTGAACCTCTCTGCAGGAACTGAATTGTGCGTAAACCTTACGTTTTCGTGCGTATGGACAACAGACGGTCAGTCAACGGCACATAAATTAACAAAATATTTATTTTAAACGAATATTTCAATAAATCGAACTCAAAAATGGCCATGCGCTCCCAGAAAGTGCAAATGAATACTCGAATTCGGGCGTTTTGGTTTTTGTTAACACGTAACGTCGCTCAGAGTGTTTCATCAAATAGGCTAAGTTTGGCACCTATGAAGCTGAAATAAAAACATGAGTGACGGGAATTCATCTCTCCACCTGATAGTACAACTAAAAATCAAAGCACTGAAAGTACTGAAGTGGGTGTGTTGTTGTTAACCATCATTTTGCTGTCAAGCTTTGCGCATGTGCAATTTCTCGTCTGGTACATGTTTCAAACTCCAGATTCACTCATTTTTTGGTAAAGATGTTGACTTAGTGTCAAACAGCTTGGATTCGGATCAGACGTTATCCGGATCCAAGCTGTTTGCATATGGTAGTATGGTCGTGACAGGATAAGGGTTAAAAGGGTGAGCCAAAGTGAAAACAAGAGTATAAGTAGAGCATTGTTTCATAGGAGGATGTTGTAACGTAAAACTTTAATCCTTACTCCATATGGACCTTGAAGCACTGTTGTAAACAGAGTAGATGCAGACGAGACAGTTCCTGTAGGAGCTGTCTTATCAGGGTCTGTTGTTTGCCTATATAATATTATAGAGTTGATTGTACACAATTGCTCATGGAGTAAAGGTTAATGTGTTTATAGTACAACTTAGTAGTTATGCAGAATGTGACGTTACACACGATACAACTCAACAACTTCTAACTTCTACAAGTTCCTTTTATTATTCTCAAACAGTCCCAAACCATAATTCATATATCCACTCTAAGTCCGCATAAGTCAACCCTCATTCGACATTTTCCCCGCTCACTCGCCGTGCCGAGAATCTCGTATCGAATCCTCGTCCCGGTCTCGTGAGTCGAGACTTAATCACGTGACCCCGAGATTTCCGGCCACGTATCCGCTTCTTCCTTATCTAAAACGAATCTCTCTATTTATACGTTTCCTCCGGAACGTCTTATTCCGTACGCCATTAATGCTCATAACCCGAGGTCATGTTTCCTGTCAAATAGGTCGACTAGTTGTAATGACCGTGGGTGCAGAATCGTAACATTATTATACCCAGACATGTTTTACACCTCTGTGACCATATACTGAACTCACACAATTTATATATTTTCCCTAATGAACTTAGTGACATTGATTATGTCACAAGAAACTAAAGCATAATTGAACTATGCAGTTTACTAATTGTAGCTACGAGTATAGTCAAGGAGATATGGTTCGGAAA
>JAULCE010173421.1:0-11696 GCA_032359355.1 Macoma nasuta | reverse complement strand
GGCGGCGTCTGATCTGGGACTTCACTATTTTGCAACAAATGTTAGTCCCGTATTAACAGTTTTGGAATATACAACAACTATTTAATCGTCTCTGTGTGATTTATTCCGCTAAAATGTTTTATTTGAAAATAGTCCCAACCGAAAATTTTAAATCTGGCGCCGAAAGTAAAATACTACTTAAATAGTTTCAAAATCTGAACCGAATCTGAATAGAAACGAAGACAACATAAATCGGTATGGTCGTTTGCAGGGAGAAATGACATACGACCCGGTTAAAGTCTCTCACACACCGCATGATGTACTTAACAAAGCGCAGTATGTGGTTTTGGATAGACTGGATCCGCTTTGAACGCCCTATTTTACCACAACCGAACCGGAAGCGAAACCGGCAAAACTAATTAATAACAGTACTATGCAAATATATGTTTACCGGAGGCAATATCTAATTTGTCTCAAACTCCCATTCCCGCTTATTTCGCTAATGTTACATTAAATTTGTAAAATTGACTGAGACTTTGGTTAACACTATTCAATATCGATATGTATACATTATGATCCCAAACGCTTTAGTTTCACCAAACATTCAATGAATCGTACTATATTGAAAATGAAAAATATGTCAGTTTGAGCAGACGATATTTTTAGTCGGGGACTGGTGATTAAAACGCCGACGATAACATCTGTAAAAATACATAAAAACTGATTAATTATCAAGGAAACTGTTATCACACCTGACCATCAGCAATCACATTTGACCATCATTTCAAAAGTACAGATATATTTAAGAATAGCATGAACTATAAGAATAGCGAAATCTATTAGAGGCAGAGGACAATTGAAAATGAATTGTGAGATATGTTGATATAAAAATGAGTCAACTCTTTCAAATGGGGATTTCTCCTAAAACGACGTACCTGCAAAGACAAGAGTGTCATAATACTCAACGATGACAACTTCAAAAGCCGGACAAGGAAGTAGAACGTCGAATATTTGCATTGTGCCCGTTTTGTCGTGGCCTTGATAGCTGCTATACAGTAACTCTGACTTCAGACAAATCATTGAGTACATTGAGTATTGGCAAAAACCAGTCAATGATTTGAATAGGTCTTTTTTACAAACATTTAACAACTGGATGAGCCATCACTGATTGAGTAGTCGGACGGGGATAATGTTTATTTACACTGTATGTTTGATTGGATGATGATGGGATGATGATGGGATAAGAGTGAGGTCGGGCGCCCCTACACCGATTTCAACCCCAAGTGGCGTGTTTGCCACTGACCGTTCCAAGGCCGTCCTCCTGTATTCACCCTTGTGTTATGTATGTTATCTGTCCTTGTGTGTCTTCTATAGGTTGCGTATGTTTGTGTGCGCGTGTGTGAATATGCTGAGAATGAACTAATTTTTGTACATTCAGTCATACATTTATTTTGTATCTATATTTGTTCTTATTTCCGCCTTTATTTGAACCAGTGTGATTGTAATGCCGATGTAGAAGTAGCATGTGGCCGTTTTTAGCGACTTGTACATTACATTCTTACGATTATCTAGCTTCATCATTGATGTGCTCCCACATGATAGGTAAGCTTTTGATGTGGATCTTGTAAGGTGTATTTGACATAACATGCATGATCTATTTTCAACTTTTTTTTAGATGTGGATCTTGTAAGGTGTATTTGACATATCTCGCATGATCTATTTTCTACTTTTGTTTATATGCTGTTCGGGTGGCTGTTTGTGTTGTATGTGGTGTGTCCTGGTTGCCCTTTGTTTCTACCTTTGGCTATTTAAGATAAAGAGGTTTTGAAAGCAATGGTTGATGTTCGTAAACATATATAAATGGCATGATGAAGTTCTTCTGAAACCGCGTATGTGCCGTCTTGGAAAAAATGGCATATATTTTGAAGTATGCCCTTAGATGGCAACAGATATGTGGTAACGATACATATTTAGACCGTATGACTATCATTTCGCTTCGAAACATGATGATGTAACAACTAATAAAATGCATTTAAAATTGACAATTTGGTGTCATTACATACTGTTTTAGGAGAAACTCACTTTGAAATATATGCGATTTCTGAATCGATTAATGTTCTTATTTACTCAAATCTGACTTTCAATTTAATTCAAAGTGTTCGTCTACCTGGACATTAAAGTGCATGAAGGCTTTTTTGGTACATATTAAGCGTTTACAAAAATGTGAATATCTACTAACCAGCTGCATAGCTAATGTAAGCATGCGTGAAGTACAGAGAGTTTCTAATTTACCGTTATCACTATTGAACCTTCAGCCATCCAGAGGAACGGCTATTTTAACTGCAAAACTAGAGCAGCTGATTGTATAACATTGTTATGCATTCAGATTGATCAAACAGATTGATTAATAATGCATCCGTTGGTCAGGCTGCTCTACAGGGAGCAGTCTGATTCGAATCTATTTATCATTCTAAAATATGTGATGCATGTTAACTAACATGACAACATAATCATTGAATATGTGTTATTTGGTAAAAGGTATCTGGAATTAAATTCTGCAGAGGACTTAAGAGGTTTCTTAAGAGGTTTCTTTTGAAGTCAATTATCAAATCAGCATTTCTTGCCATCAGCACGTAGCTATAATCTTGAATAAACCATGACTTTTTTAGCGACTCATACATTACATTCTTACTACCATTTGGCTTGCTCATTCGTTTGCTTCAACAAGGTCAGTTAGCATTTAGAGGTGGATCTTTTAAGGTGTACATGTATTTGACATAGTTTTCATGATCTATTTTTTACTTTAATTATTTGTAGTCTTAACCTTTCAGTGTGATGGACACTAATACTCTTTATTAAACTCTATTTATGCACAATTCAAATTATATGGGCGTTTTTATAAATCCAAACCTGCCTTTGGTACTTTCGATTGCATGCAAGTGCGCCATCAATATCCTGTTCTTTAACTCAATCATATATATACATATTGAATTAATGTCTCTTAAACCTCGATGTTAATTATTTTGAAAACCCTTACACTTACAATTTACACTTTTTTGTTTAAATACACGCTTGGCATGGCCATTCATAATTTTCATTTCAAACTTAGTGATAATACCTTCCTCTTTCTAAAACCAGGGACAAAAACCAGGGACAAAAAATCATTAAAAAGGAAATCTCAATACAGTTTGGTAAAGCCCGCAACGATAAACTCCATGTAGTATTACTTGTCCTGCTTGCAAGGCATAACAGATATGAACCGATCAGTGCTCATGTCTCATAGAGATTGATCTGACATCATATTTTTTGAAAATTCAGCCTTGATTTCCGTATTTGGAATCGTGTTATGAATTATAAAGCAGTTGACAGTTTTAGCAGACATCAAAACTCCATAGCGCTAAAACTGTAAATCTTAAGTGTAAATCATAGCCATGTTAGCAGGAATAGGGTTAAACTTATCAAGTAACTACGTGGTTATCGTTGAGGGTACGGGATATCCCAGCTTCTAATTTTATACTGACATGTTTTAAAAAAGGTATCGATTCCCCTGGATTGTGTCCAAACTATTGGATTATGCACGTATTTGGGAAAAAAATATGCAACTTCAATTTGTACTCTAAATATATGATTGGTTACTTTGGTCCGATAATACATAAAAAGGTCGGCAAATTGGCAAGAAAAGACATTGGTTCGTTTTTTTATAAAGCGTATAAAAATGTTTATTTGATATTATTTGCCGCATTATATAACTACCATCCGTTAACCGGGTCTGGAAAAATTGGTAAAAAAATGTCGAAATTGACAGGACAGAATTTAATTTAAATTGAGTTACCCAATTTTAATTCGAACTTCAGGTTATTTGAAATAACAAGAATAGTTCCTCCCAACTTCGACACGTATCTACAAACTCCTATGTTTTTGGTTTGGATTATGGGGTTGATTCAAACAAAAGATCGTGATTACGAGGTTCGATTTTATATGTAAACATAAAACGGCATGACAAATGATATCTTTATTAGTTCTCACGAGCAAGTACTTATGCACTGTAACTCGTTACAAACCGAGCCAGGTACGTATCATTCTCATTAATCTTTATATTCATCTCTATTATATTATAAATTGAGGGCAGCATTGTAATATCAGTTTGTCTCCAGTTCAGGCCCAACACATGCAACACTGGGTTTGTATTCATCAATAAAAAAACCCAATAATAACCTCCTATATTCTGCATTGCACCCAACTTCTATCAAGATGGTAAGATCTGGGCGCCAAACAAAAGTATGTATCTCTAACTCTTTTGTTTGGCGTCCAGCTTCTGATTTCAGATGTTAGAAAATATAAGAAGCAATTTTTTGTATCGATTAGTTGATAAATAAATGTTATGAACTTCAAACAGTTCAGAGCATCGATTTTAATCTTCACTGTTTCAAATAGTCCAATTCACAATACGATTTGTAAGTAAATGGCATTGCCATGACATATCGTTTGATATGGATAAAGGTATATTTCATCACAGTTTGTTTAAAGATAATCATTTGCATACATATACATATAAAATGATGTGGCGACAAGATATAACAACGTTATGTAATAGATATACGCCGAAAACTGTCATATTTGTAAAATATTGGAGAGTCTTTTGCGCATAGCTTACTGAAGTATTTTACATTTAAGTTATTTTCCAAAAATTGGCGCACATTGATATTTTGCAAAAAAAATAAGAATTGTAACTTTTATTCTCATATACAGTTTGATTTGGATAGACCTATCTATGAAATTCAGTACTCAGCATGCTAAGCTTTAGAGCGAAAAGCGCATGCTGCATTTGCCACGTTGGCCATGTGTTATTGTCCACACATGACGGTACAATGGTAAAACTGATAGGAATACGGTTGCCATATGCATATGTAACTCACAGTTTATTCATGATCTGATAAGATACGTAGCAATGCAAAATCCTGCTGGATCCAAACTTATTGACATTCGCTTTGCTAAGGAAAACAACACGTGTTTACATTTTGGTTGTGATTCCTATCCTTTATAAAAAAGCAACAATCTAACACTTGATGATTAAAAGTGATCCGAAGTAATATTGGACTGTACATATATTTAACTATGCTATTTCGACGCTTCAATAGTTTCATCAGATTCAACAGTTCAATCTTTTCATCTCAGCACACATGCGACATGAAGGGTTTATATAACACAAGTTAGACAAAAGGCTGGTTTTGGTAAAGGCTCTGGATGGGTCCGCCGTGGCCGAGAGGTTAGAATCTCCGACTTCAAATCCCTTGGTCCCTCACCGCTGTGGGTTCGAGCCTCTGTGTACCAAAATAACCTCTTTACAGCGGAACCTTGCAAATATGGTACGATCTCATAGTTCGATACAATAGGAGAATACAGTAATTTTCAGCATTATCAGACAGCAGCAGCAACACACAACTGAGAGTAGCATCTACCTCTTAACGCCATAGAATGTCCAATTTTACAGGCGACATTACGCAGTGGAAAATATTAAGGGACACTTTTGAATCCTCCGTTCACATCAACTCTGCTTTAAAGGCAGGTTTTCCCTCAAAAATACGATTTTGTTTTGTTCTTTTGTAATACAAAAAATGTGCTGATTCGTTAATATAGAACCTAAAAGAATGGCTCGTGAAATAAAAATAGCTAAAAAGTTTAATTTATCAGTGATTAGATTGATTGAAGTCAACGATGGTTTCTTAATTATCGAGGGCGAAGTGCCCCGAATATTTTCCGGTCGCACCCGTAAGCCGCCCGGACTGTCGATAATTTGCATAAGCATGCTCACACAGGTAAACAGGCATTTCGGTACACCTTGATGTAACCAAATATGTATCGCTTTTAATTTATACAATCCATTTGAATGATTATAAAAATGGAAGAAGCTAGCCGTTGGAGTAGAGGGGCTGTTCATTTTCAGAACTTTTTGGAGGAGTAAGGGTTCGAATATCACTCAAGACTATTTAAAAGCTTTTTTGATGTATTGTTTTTATATAATTTTACATAATGTACAAATGCATGCAATCGTCGTGTGTTTTGTACGTATCGTATTCATCGATAGATGGATTAGATTCATTAAACTTGAACAAATTTAGTCGCATTGGTTAGTCGCTGAACAGGTGGGCAATGTATTACTTAAGGGATTTGTGTGCATTATAGCTTCATTATACAGACGTGAAAAACAGCTGGGCGGCATATTTCGAGGAATATTTGACGTTTGATACTGCGACAGACAACGATACCTAAGCTGTCACTGTCAGTGAGGGAATTGACATTGCTTACTTATGCATCTAGTGTTACCGAAAACATATAGCATGCACCTAATACCAAACAAACATGAAGAAAAAAACTCGCATTTAAATCTGCTCTGTTTTTAGCGCAGGTAAAAATATGTATTTGCTCACAATGAGATAAGAACCAACGCGGGGGAAATTGAAAGGCGATGCAGTGATCAACACTAACCCCAACACCATCACACCTACCCACATATTCGTGGTATTTCTTTATTCCTCTATTAACATAGGTACATATATACATAGACATATTAGTATTCATACCACGTGACTTTCCGATTCAAAAACGAAGTCTCCCGAGTCCCGTCATGTTATGTAAACAAAGCTGTTAGACGAGCGTCCAATTTCTCTAAGAAATCAACAGTTTACAATATTAATACAGAGCAGTCAAATATGTTTGAAAGAGTCACAGATTCGACAGTAACATGTTGTATAGTTTATGCATGAATGATAGGGAATCACGCTGTTTTCACAAAATTTGAAGGATAATATTACTTTAAGTGACATGGGAATCTTTAGCTACTTGCGGTCACTGCTTGAAAAATTTGCCGCAAATTGCATCAACTGATATCTATTGACGAATAGCAACAATACAAAGGTAGTAAACCTGTTAAAAGAGCGTTTCGAACAGACACACACAATTGTTGCAACTTACATGCCATCATTGTTAGATCCCTAAAAACCAGGCTACAAACGTGCCAGTCTCCGAAATTATATTGACAGTATAGAGATATACGTCCGCGGTTTCGAATCACTGTACCAGTGCCAAGAGTCATACGGAAAGCTGTCAGTTCCTCTTACTATTGAAAGGTTACAGCTGTACCGAGCGAGACCAGGTGCAGTATTGCATGACAACGCGGTAGCAACTGTTGGTGTCTCGGGTATCTAAGAAAAGTTCTGAGAAGAGAGTTTTCTATCATGAAAACGTGTCAATCCGTCGAGAGCAAACTCGCCAATGAAGCAACGTTGTTTTCGTCTGAGCACCAAGCCACAGCAGAAAGGGTTCGACTTTGAAAACAAACATCAGCGAGACACGTGGTTGTAGATGAGAGGCCAGGGTTCAAAACGTCTTAAATATGTGGTGAGAACACAAAGCAGACGCGAGCCGTTTCAAGTTTACCTCACCTGAAACAATACTTGGGGATGTAAGAAGAAATCGATATCGTTTCAATTATCTCGGAAGAAACAAAGTATATTACAGTCCTTCCAGACGTCGATGCCGTAACTGTCAGTGTAAGCATCATACCAGCATCTCGGACCAGAGCAATCCCACAGAAGGTCGGGACCAGAGGAACGTCCCCTTAAGTTCTACTCAATACCAATAAAGACCAAGCAATCTTATTACCATGACGTTCAAACCGTTCAAACGCTAAGTCACACAGTGGCTGATCGTGGTCTTAACTGTTCGCATAGGTTTCTTACGCGTTAAATATAACACAGTCTAGATTCGTGTTTTTGCAATCGGATAAGTCGAATTTAATGTCTTATGGAATCTAAAATATATACCAATAACAATTTGTATGGCGTTTGCTTTGAATATCAATTTCGAGTTAGGGGATTTTATATTTTTGTTAGTTCGAAATGATTCGAGCTTTGATTTCATTCGAACTTAAAAATAATATTACCCAGCTCCAACTTTCGACTGTGCATGTAACTTGATAAGATGTATTAACTTTATGATTATTTCCAAAGTTCAAACGCCAATTATTTATTTTTGGTATAAACATTGCTAGTTGACATGTGTTGTACCCGATAAAGGAATTAAAATCAAGTATCGACCAGCAAATCGGGATTGCTTATTTCTAAGCAGCCCTTTAAGATGGGTGTGAACGTGATATTAAATACCTTCAATATGAACACGGAAGTGGCGGATTTTTTGCGATCTTCATTGTTAATTAAACCAAATTTGAATTTCTGAAATCTCTATTTCTTTAAAAGCAAGTGCCTGGCTAGATGTGTTTGATAACGCAACCCTTATAAAAAGCTTTTGAAACAGTCAGCCATGACCTTATCCAGAACTTAAGTAGATTGAGATCGGGATCAGAAAATCAAATCGGTATAATCGTTCTTAGAGATAAGACGTACGAAACAGTTCAAAACTCAAATAACCGCATGATGCAATTGGATAGCGCATTGTGTTGTTTCTGATAATTTTGAACCGGTCTGTATGCTTTATGCGTCATATCTAGCCGCAGCCGAAACGGCAGCGAATCAGCGCGAGACCGGTGAAATCGTCAAATTATTGAGTTTCAGTACTAAAGTACGTCTACTGAAGGAACCCCTAATCCGTATCTTACCCGTTGGCATTTGTCTAGCTTTATTATCGCCAGGACTGGTACATATTGGTTGAATTATAACGTAGTGTTCTCCCTTTCTCTGCTGGCTGACACAATCCAACGTCTGAACCGAATGAATAATAATTAATATAGACATTTTTATACTTCTGTTTTAAAAAATTGATATGCAACCCGACATATGTACGTGTATGTTACAACAATGAACCTAATTGAATTGACGGTTTTAACGGTTTTGTCCGATTCGCTTCGGTTCGGTTGCGATTTTCAATAGTGGTTTAAACCGGCTCAAAACTACCGAAACGCAGGCGAAAATTAGGTGATATATGGCGTAAGCTCTTCGTAGGCAAAATCTACCGACAATGGTCAAACACTAAACTTGATTCTCCATCGATTCGCTTCCGATTCCTGTTTCAATATAATTTGTTTCCGTACTGTATGAACTGTAATATAGTCCTTGGAACTAATATACAATACTGCCATTTCCGGTGACTTATGAAGGCTATGAATGGGAAAGTATAACGTTCCTTCATCGGTCGTTTAATGTCTTGATAGTAAATGCATAGTTACTTGTTCTAAACAAATAACATAAACAAAGATGCTGCAAATAAATCGTCATCCCCTCGTTTTTAATTGTCAATATAAAACAATATCATAGTTATATGGCCGTTAGGGAAAATTCACTTCTTAAGTCATGTTATTCAGCGCACCTCAATGATATCTCAAACCTCACTCGTACGTGCACTTATTGGTATGCAAACATTCAAGATATATCGATTCATTTAACGTGTTTAGAATCAAACAATGCCCTTTAAATGAACTCCTCTGTGCGACATCTATTCTTTAACCCTTAACCCGCTATAAAAGTGTCACTTGCTCAAACAATTGTCTGGTTGATGAATGAACGTGTTTGATCTGCGTATGACGTGGCAAAACTACATGTATGTAAATGAAATGATTTTAACAGAAATAAGATCAAGTTTGTTGCTAATTATGGCTGATGAGTGCAATGCAGACAACACTACTGGATAGGTTAAAGTTTATATTTTACGTCTTTGACGCATTTGGTTATTTACCGTTTTATCATTAAACGTAAAGCCAACATGACAAAACGAAACATCTAAGCATATTTGAAGATTTCTATACTTAAAGCTCGATCAGTCGCAGAGAAACACGGCGTCTGTTCTGACAGTAATTCCTTCAACGGAATAGTGTTTCTCTCACTGTAAAAAAAGGCATCTATTCTTGAAGTTTGATATTAAAAAAACAATATGAATACGGTTCTCTAAGTTATCGAAACCGGTCCAATATTGAAAATACAGTGCTACAAGTAATACCAGAGTATCAATCATGCGGGATCCTAATCAGACGCTGGGTTGCACGGCGTTGGTTCAGGATTAAAGAGTTTTGCAGTTTTATAACACATTCGTAAAAGTAGTTAAAAGTTTTAACCTTTGCATAGAACGTATATCCATGTCTGCTTATCACTTCCTCTGGTTTATCACAAAATGCATTTGAAACGAAAACGGTGTAGACCATAAAAAGACGTTATATTGGTGAATGGTGAAGTGTCGTCTGGTCTTGGTAACCTTTTGTATTGTCGTAACCCATTACTTCTACTCCACAGAAGCGACTCTTTTCGTATCTCTAGCAGACAGATATTTAAAACATTTTGCAAACAAAGCAATTGCTCGTGTCGAGCAAGACTCAATTTCCTACAGCGTATCGATACAATTAAAAAATGAAACTTTCATACGTCTGAACATAACATGTGTAGGTTAAAGGTTAAGATTATTACACCAGGAACATGCTAGTCTTAGACATTTAGAAATCCTAGACCACGATTTATACAACTATGATTTCTGCAGCAGACCAAATAAATCTATTTTTAATTACACAATGATGTTTGAGTTGACGAGATGTAAATGGTCAGACCAATCCAATGCTTGATAAAGATCTCAGGCTTAAGACAAAACTATAATTCGCAATTGACCCGATTTATTGTTTGACTCTTCTCATATTTACCTAGCGCATGATGAATTAAACAACATCTCTTTTGCGTGGAATCTATTTGTGTATTTTCAACCCACTCAGAATGTTTCTATTATATTCGAACGGTGTAAATATTTCATTACATAAGTACATTATCAGCGAAGGTATAATTGCGTAAGGTATTTGAAATGATTAATGTGGCAATGATTTCTAAATAAGCTCATATTTATGAAGCCGGCCTTGAAAATACAAAAAAAAGATATGAAGCTGGTAAACATGTACCGGAAATATTCAGCTACACAACGGAATCGCTTGAATTGTTCTACAAACTGGACAGGCTGATTAAGCTATTTGAAAACTGATCTAACTATTTAAAAAAGCTCCAAATTATTTAATAAAGTCACACATAGTAAAAGCCCTGAGCAGAATGTTCCCGGAGCAGTCTGGTCAGGGTCTATACTTTTTGTAAATGCACTGCTGGGCAAACAACTAGGATAATTACGGTTCATGTTATTTGAATATCATGCTGGTAAATGTTACATATACATGTAAAGATCCGATCAACTTTATTTCGGAAATCAAAGCAATGAGTCAAATAGTACTTGTACGTGCACTAAGTGGTATGCAAACATTCGATTTCTCGATTGTGTGTATATGTGCAGTACTGAAAATAATTCAATTGACCGTGTACCGGTTTTGTCCCGACTCGCTCTGGATTGGTTGCGGTTTAATATTGCATAAACACCTGTTCAAAACTCTCAAAAACCACTTGATGTGCTTTCTTAGTCGGTTCGTATGTCAATTCCCCCGTAAACAGTTATACATAACCGATTCACGTCCTGTCCGGTTCCGATTTCGGTTTCAAATTAGTTAGTTCCAACACTGTTCATGTTTATCATGAGTGTCCGGTCGTATTTCTCTTATTTAAAATGTTTAACTGCTCATATAAACGAACATAGGTTTTTGAAGTGACATGGAAAATTTAGAATTGAGAAAATAATGTTGTCTTTAGTCTTGCATATACTTTGATATGAATCAATATAAAAGTAGATAGAAAGGTCTTGCAGGACACACCACATACAACACAAAACAGCCACCCAATCAGCACAGTCAC
>JAULCE010173310.1:0-11696 GCA_032359355.1 Macoma nasuta | reverse complement strand
AGAGCTATAACATCAATAGTCGGTTCTCTGTCAGCCGGAGTTATGCATTTAGCTGGTATAATAGTGTGGTGTATTGTTTATGTATGAAGAAAGAGAGAGGGAGAGAGAGAGAAAGAGAGAAATAGAAAGAGAGAGAGAGAGACGAATAGGTGGTGGTTTGTGCATACATGAAATTCAGTAACAAATATCATTCAACTACTTGTTTAATAAGCGCCTGGTCACAATTGAGACTTTATCGGGGTCCAATCGGATACCACGAGTTGTGATGAATGCTTCCTTGAATAATGATCTGATAAACAGCCCTGACATGGATATAATAAGTTCAGCATTGTAGATTAAATTACTCGTGTATTCTTTTTTCTAGCACATATCGTCGATAAAATTCAAAAAGGCGCACATCCGTTTTGGAAAAGGGCCCTCTCGTTGGAACGAAACCGACTAGTATCCTTTTAATACCCCCGCCACTATAAGAGGGGGGAATATAGATACACTTGTCCGTCCGTACGTCCGTCCTGATATGTTTGTGTCGCGAATAACTCAAAGTATTAGTACTATGACTTGAAACTTTATGGATATATTAATCAGGGCGTGAACTTGTGCACCTGGGTATTTTTATTCAACCGCAATATTTACAAAGGTATGGGCATTGATTTTGTGAAAATATGGCGATTTTGACAAAATGGAGGTGAGGGCATCTGTATGTCGTAATGACACATTTCTAGTAAAGCAACTTGTGTCCCCTTGTATTACCTAAATCAACAAAGAACGCGGAACGACCAAACATTTGTTTAATGTGGTGGCCGCGAACAAAGAATTGATTGTGCACGTCTCTGAATGGACATCCCTAAAAGCATTCTTAACCGTATAAGTGCACTATGACTAATTGGTACTTATGTTAGTTTGGAACTGTTTCGCCGACGATCGTCAAAAACAAGTAAAAGAACATGTATGCCATTTTTATCGCCCCATCACTTAAAGAGGGATTACAAAAGGTTTGCCCTTGTCCGTCTGTCCGTCCGTCCGTTCCGATATGTGTATGTCGCCCATAAATCTGTTCAACATTTGTACTACAACTTTGAAACTTCAAGGATATATTAATCAGAGTGTGAACTAGTGCACCTGGGTATTTCCATCCAGTCACAATTCATATTTACGGAACTATTGAACTTGATGTTGTGACAAGTGGCGATTTTGACAAAGTTTAAGTTGGGGCATCTGTGTCTAGTTTTAAAATGACACATATAAAGATTTAGAAGAAAATCGACAAAATGTAAAAACCCAAGGCTAGGTCGAAAAACTTGTATCAAAACTATTCGTTATAGAAGTGTAAATTAATTTATTTCCTAGGTCCTATTGCTGGATTATTGTCAGATACTCTAGGTGGTCGGGCGGTTATCATTATTGGCACGCTGATAAGCTTTGCTGGATGTCTAGGAGCAACATTTGCCAACAGCATTCTCACCCTGTCTTTCTCCTATGGCTTCTTTGGAGGTTGAGTATACTTTATATAAGCATGGGTACTAAACGGACGTTCTGATGTTTTAAATAGACCCTTTGAGACAAAACGCGTTATGGACATGATAAAACATATTTGTACTGTAAATATTCGATAGTTTGACAAAAGTATCTGTTTCATTTTGTCATGTGAATACTGTTTTTCAACGTGCGATCTGAACTCTCCATGCGTTAGATAAGAACTCGGGTTACTGTGTACTTTCTACCGAGACCAGCACAGCGCATTAAATGGTTTTGGCGCTACGCCTGCTACAAAAATAGTCGTCCGCCAAAAGTGCTGTCTTTCTCATTTCAATATCGTCGATTTTCGTGAACATTTTGTCGGAATATCGAACAATTTGTATGAAGTTCGGACGCTAGATTACTCGGAGTCTAATCTGGATCTTAGCTATTTGTAAAATTAGCACAGTCGTGAATAGCAGGTTCAAATTCCAAATTAACCTTATAATTGTTTTCTTTGTATATCTAGGACTTGGGTTTTGTTTTATGTATCTGCCTGTTACCGCATATGTCGTACGGCACTTTAAGGAAAGGAGAGCGCTTGCAACAGGGATAGCTGCCTGTGGCTCAGGTAAATCGATGAATAAAATATTAATAAACTGTATTTGGTTGAAACATGTCTTTGAGTTTTATAAACGTCTTCTTACATTAAATTTCTGTGTTAGCTGTTCTAATTACTTCCCATCCCAGCTTCCACAGGTTAGGGGTGTTACGGTTTCCGATCTGTAATAGTCATAGTTCATGTCATGTTAATTGATAGTAGTATTGTAATGAAACTTTGCCACTTTGAAAATATTAAAGAAAATAAAACAGTTTTACCGAGAGTTTTTTCAAGTTTTATATCATACGGGGGGTGGGGGGGGGTAATCATTGAAGCCTATGAGGAATATACATTTTTTGTTATTATAAGAAAATCAATTTGATTTTCGAGAAAAATTCTCAGTAGAAAGCTGCATTACATAGTTTTGTTTCAAATTTCATAAACAAGTCTAAATTTCCCCGTAGAAAAACGGAGAAAACTACTTAATTTAGTGTTCAGGGGAGATAACTCATGTAAATATAACTATCAGGGGGAGGTAATTGTAAAACAAACTTCAGTTACTAAATAGCTTTTAAATTTGGACCTTGTATGCCAATATTTGACATTTTACAGCCAATATTGTAAAATAATGTTAGATAGGTTTTTTTTGTTGACTTGATGGCTATTACAGATTGAATGCCTTAAGTGCCATGATGGATAAGGCCAGTTGTTTTTGTCAAGTGACTTTTTGTTGATTTTGGGGAGCAAAATAACAACAAGGTTTAGACACATGCAAACGAAGAACGAGGCTATATTACTATTACTGTGTTAATTAGTCATTCAAATCAGCCTTTTGGTCGAATTGCCAAAACCACGAATATCCACTCTCCAACATGAAAAATAATCACCCATATGTTATGGACATGACATCTATGCCGTGTTTGAAACAATCTGGAGTTAAGGTGCTTTAAGTGTGTGTTGTGAACGTATTTGTCTATTTCAGTGTCTTGTCTAGTTTCAACAATTCACCGCGAATGTTGTAGAAAACTACTAGAAGAAACGTTAACCTCAACGACGAGTGTTAACCCCAAACGTTTATTCAATGATGTTATGTAACATATGTTGCAGGTGTGGGCACTTTCGTTATGAGTATGTTGACACGCTACCTGGTTGATATATATACATGGAGGATGGCGATTTTAATAATAGCAGCAATGGTGTTGAACGGCATTCCATGCGGATTGCTTTGTACTACCCAGGGGCGAAAGGACAGAAGTTACAAAGACAAAGCAGAAGACGAATCACGTGAAAGAACACAAAAAAGAATTAAGTATTGCGTTGATATAAAAGACTGTAAAAACATGTTGCAAACAAATTGGCAACTTCTGACAGACTTTCGAAATATGTGTTTTTTGTTGTCGACATTAGTGATAAATTTGGCATTCATCATTCCTTACCTGCTGATCCCAGATCAGGCCGTGGATACTGGCATGACAAAATACGAAGCGTCTTGGCTGGTTTCGTCTATAGGTAAACACAACACATCTCTCAAGCGCAACTATACTTTCAAATAGACTCATTTTTTGCGTCGGATTTGCCGTCAATATCAATAATTATAACCGCTATTCAGTATAGATATGGCCATTTGTAATTTTGAATTTCAAACTTGATAAAAGTACAGCTTCTTTGAACAACGGGAAAATCCAAAATGACCTTTAAAAAAGAGTTCTAAATAGAGCTTGGCAGATACTTTTGCTTGATGTATCAAAATGGGTAAATGTCAATGGTCTTCCGACCAAATTTGTTAATCAATCAAGATGGATATTGTCAATGAAATAAAATAAAGCAGTAAATCTGCCATTGTTAAACAGTTCAATCCATTAAGATTTGCCGTTGTTTAAAACCAAATGCCAACCCCTTTAAACACACGAACTATTAAACAGAAATCATTTATAGAGATGTGTACACCCGATAAGTAATGTAAGGACTATTGGCACAGTCATTTGATTGTGCAACATGTTAAAAAGTTGTATGCTGTACGGGGCTGTGAATCTGAAACTTGTCAGTTGATTTCAGCTAAATTTTAAAACAATGCTTGTTTTAACAAGTCTGGGATTCGTTCTGTAGAGTAATAAAAGCAAGTTTTTCTCAATGCATTTGTAATGGGGTATGGAGTTTTCGGTTTTTGTCAGTTGATTTTCACAGCCTTGGCTGTAGAGGTATTAAAGGTGTTCTGCAGAGGCACAAAAAGATGTCTCCGGTAGGGCAAAGCTAATTAATGATACAGCTTAATATAAACATCAAAACCGTTTGCATACATATTGAATGATCTTCAGGTTGTATGGTTTCTGTTCCCTTAACTTATTAAACTTCGTGAGTTTCCCCTCAAAAAGCCCAGGCCCAATCCCCAAAACTTGATAAAAACAATCATAAAAGATTGCCAAACACATGAAGACGTCTTAAAAAACATTGTTTGCGTGAGGGCAGGTCTTGATTTCCTTACATATATTGTTTCATAGAAAACTTTGAAAAACAGATTTCAATACTATTTGTCAGAAAACGTTTATAGGCGATCCGGACAAAATTGCAAATACGACCTTATTCCCTTGAGAAATCCGGTTACCATTGCAACCAAAATATTTTTGAAAGTCTTCTCCTCCAAACCACTGATCAGATATCAAAACGATTTGTTAAGAAGTGCCTTTACGTGACAAACTATTAAGATTGTTTAAACCATGATGACTTTTAAAATAATCGCGGCCAGGGTACGGGTCCCGATTGACTAATATACTAAAATTATATATGGCTTTATTAAAAAAAATGTCCTCCATAAATATTTTACATTGCCTTCTGATTGGAATATTGATGAACTTACTTTCAAAATGTTTATGCAATTAAAATATGTTGCACCAAATGAAAACATTTTTACCAATCGTTATGAATTTTATTGAACAACAGGACATACCCAGACAGCTCCTGTTGGAGATGTTTGATCTTGGTATATCTCATTTTCATGGATGTTTATATAAGAAGTGTATCTATGGAGTAAAAGATTAAATCATATTGGTAACATGTGCAAAACAGGTGGTTGTTTGTTTTGTATGTGGTATGTTCTGCAAGACCTTCTTATCTACTTTTATAATCACAATTGGGCGTGCAAGTGATGTACATCATATCATTTACTTGTTTCTGTGCTGTTCGGTTGGCTGATTGTTTTGTATGTGGTATGTGCTGCAATACCTTCACATCTACATATATGCCATGCATATATAGTATTTTTTTAATTTTTAAGAAACAACAACAACTCCTATGCAATAGTTCAATCATTTATCTCGCGATTGTGTGGGTCTTTTTCTAGTGTCTTCTTTAATGTCTTGCCCACTTCTTGCAATTAAAATTTACCCTGTCGCATCCAAAGTCTGACGAAACAACAAATTTCATTCACAATGGTACAAAATAAAATAGTCAATGAGTCTATATCCGAATGTCATGAATACTTTCGGATCACGTTAACATCTTGTTAAACCAAGTGTTGTACTTTCGAAACTTGACAGCTGCATTTACAACAAATGACATTTACAGTATTAAAAATCGACAACATTTTATCTTTCTCTATCTCAAGTCCATGTTTTTCGGTGAGAATCGCAAAATGTGCTAATGAAACGTCTTGCTTTTTACCAATATTTTAATGAAGATTAAACACAGTGTGCTTAATGCATTCTATCTGTTATTTAGACATAACAATTATTGATACATAAGCTTCATCAATATTGGCACTGAACTACAAACAATGCATACCCAGAAAAGCCAACTCACTTCTTATGCGCCATATACTCCGTACCTGGTTCAATCTAATATTAATAAAACTAGTCGAACTGGTAAAGTTTCCCAAAATTGCTTCCAGTTACAAAACAACTCTTATGTGTTATACAATCTGACGCCCAAATCTATATTTCATGGAAATAATCAATAGCAATTAAAACATACTTATTTCCAAATTTGCTATCAATTTTTATAATGTTTGTTCAAATCGTAAACAGTCTTATTCGACATTGTCTGCATAAGGGGGCGTCTAATCGGATATATTGCAATGAAGAATTTAGGCGCAACTCTTGCCAAAAGCTCTATGACAGATTTGCGAATGGAAAGGTGTATATAAATAAAATTTCACATTTTATTGCATTAATAATTTTACACAGCTTAATGAGTGTGTGTCTTTGAACGTTTACACGTAACTGCAAACATAGTACCGACAAGCCCAACTCTTTGCCAACTTCATGAATTTCAACACTTTTTAGTTTTGAAAATTGAAAACCGCTTAAGCCGGTGCTAGGGGGTGTGAGTAGTGTTGTATCTATAATTACTACTCATGAACAGACTCAATAAAACCGAGTCGAAGCGTTTTTGCTTTTGAAAGATCATCTTTTAACAGCATTTATATATTTCACAACAACAGGTGTTAAGTGCTATGTGGCGGCTGTAATACGTCGCCCCGTACTTCATTCTCAGTGTTGTTATACTTGCTGGTCTTTAGAGATCACGAGATTCAACACTTTTAGTTTAAAAAGTGAATACGCTTAAGCCGATGCTAGGGGACGTGAGAAGTGTTGCATCTTGAATTAATACTCATGAACAGACTCAATAAACCCAAGTCTGCAATGTTTTTTATATTAATTGGCTTTTTTGCCTTTGAGAGATCTTCCTTTCACAGAATTTTGATACAAATCAATTCATCCAATTCCAACTCTTCAAACACCAGAGTATGTATTGGCAAAGTCCCCCACAATGTTTCTAGAAAAATACTTATGCAAAATGGCTTTGCCAATTACCACCACCACTTGGGTCATATATTCATTTATGTTTGGTATCAATACTTTCTCAACTATGATATTTCGTTTTACAAAAGGTGAATTGTTTATTGTCAAGCCAAGTATCTGTAGAGGAATCGCATGCCGGTTGATTCAAGCAGTACCCTGCCTTTGGCGGCTTCTCGATGTTAAACGCTTTTGCCGGCTATTCACGACTGTGGTGATTATGCAATCAACTGTGTTCATAATTAGACGCCGAGTTACTTGGCGTCGGATCAGGATCCAAATCATTTAACAAAAAGACAATACATGTAGTTTTACTCAATGTTCAGTAAATTGGAAGTTGTTTACAAATGAAGGAGACGCCAATATTAACAACCAATTGTCGTTTAAAACAGCCGCTAAATCTGTCGTCCGTCGAGATTCTCTTCTACTTGGTTTATATGTTTGTCCAGCTCGCTTCAGTTATGGTATAACTATCGACTGCGTGTCTTACAATTTTGATCCAGATCAGTCGTAGAGTTATATGGCTTCCGATCCTTGCTCAAACTGTTTAAAATAGTAGTATGGTCTCAATTAGCACGGAAATTGAATCGCTAAACTGAATAGTGCTCTTCCTCGACTTTGAACTGATGTTAAAAATATACATCTTTGGCCACGTTGCCAACATTTATATGGCAGTCAACAGTTTTTACTTAATATCATTGCAGGTTGCTTTGCTCCGAATTCTATTAAATGCAATTGAATGCAAATCTTGAACTCAGGCGTGGCTTCTGAAGTTTATACGTGAAACTCTTTGTGAACAAGGTATATAAAATTCTGTACAAGACACGAAAAATTATACAGGTCGAAATGCTAAAACCTTATCCCGCAATCAACGATTGTGGTGATATAAATAAAAACAGCTCGGATCCGGACGAAAAATAACTCCATGTCTGATCCGGATCCGAGCTCTTTGACTCTGAGACAATTGTTTCTGTGAAGGTTTAACATTCTTGCTTGTAACTGGTTTGGGATAAAATTTTAACGAGATAAATAACAGAAATAATTAAATAAACTTTTGCTACATTCTAAGGCGGTGTCTATTCTGGAATTTGTTTTTGAAATATCTGTTTGAGTCGCATATGCGGTGAATGGGTTAAGAGTTAAAACTATGTGTAGTTAAGCAGATGCAGCTGTTTGTGTCGTAAGCAAAGTATACATAAAGGCATGTTGACAGTTAAGATCATATCAGCTAAAACAATAACCTTCGGTTAATCAAACTAATAAAAGCAGTCCCCTCAACATTGACACGTACCCACAAAGCAACAACCAATATGCTTGGTAAAGATTCTAAGGTTCGAGATTACGACGTTCGACTGTAAATTTTTTTCGAACAATGTCATTCAGACAGGGTAACTCATAATAAATTGGAATCCTATTACAAAAAAACTCTTAAAAAACGTCATAATTTCATTTCTTCTGAAAGATTGCTACAGAGAATTATTTTTATCCAATTATTTTGCATTTAATGAGTTCTGACTATCTGCCGTTGGGAATTGAGATTCCTTAAAGAGTTCTGACTGAAGAAATTAAAGCAATTTTAGCTTTTCAAAATCCATGAGATAGTTGTCTTTTCTTATTCTCCTGTAGTAAATAAGCCTTTGACATGTTTGTGATTGCCTTTGGAAACAATTCAAATACAATTGTGACGCCGAAATATATTCCAAAATCATCACCAGCTCAGATGTTTAGACTACTTAACGGTTAATTGTTATCAGCTGCTGAAGTACCCAGAGGAGAATTATGTAACCATGTCTGAATAACAAGTAGCCACATAGCGGGCCGGTGGCTACAGTGGTCATAGGGGTCATTTTCTATCGTATTGGTAGACCTCATTGACATGATTATTTCTTAATTCAATAACACAATTTACCATTAAAACTAAACGATCTCCTTAGCATAAGTGTTGGCTAGAGCACTTACGTTAGTACGAGTTTTCGACGCTGCTTCATAAATATGGGATAAGCCATCTAACGCTAGCCCTTATAACGCCGATCGCGACCAAAATGATATCGGCAACCAGCTTGGATCCAGATATTACGCAGATTTACTCGGCGTCTGATCCGGATCCGAGCTGTTTGACACTCGAGCAAGAGTTTCAATAAAATTCAAAGGATTCTAACAAGGTTTAGAGATGAAGAAGACGATAATTCAGGGGACTTTTTTGTTTTTGGGCGGCATGATACAATCGCATGGTTAAACGCGAAGCCAAGTGTAATCTATCAAAAGGTTACGTCTGCATCACTAGTTGAATTAGATATATCTGCTGTTACTTTGGGGAACAGTTTACACAGTGTGGTTTAAATTTGATTGAATTATTATTGCACTACTGAATTCATTTAAAGTACGTAGTCAATATCTATAAGTCGTAAATGAATAGACGCATAATATGGTCAGTCTCCACGTACTCGGACTAAAACCAGCTACTGGCTCTCATAGCGTTTGTCTATGTTCGCTTTCCCTTATTAAGTTGTACTAGTAAAGTTCAAACCATTTGAACTGTCTACGTTTGAGTGAGACTGTTTCTTTGAATGCAATACAATAGCGGTGTCGATTAGTTTGAATCGAGAATTCCGTTATTCATATATCAATATTTCAATTTTACAAATATCACCGTTGTATAACCGTTGTGTAAAATAACTTTTGAAATTAATGTTAACCAACTTAGGCGGTACTCCTATCTTCACCTTAGATTTATGTCTGTTGTTTGTCCATGTGTGTCTTCTAAATGTAGCGTATGTTTGGGCTCACGTGTATGTGTGTGTGCGCGCGTGTATAAATGTGCTGATAAAGTTCTTGTTCTGTGCTGTTTGTTTTGTATGTGGTATGTCCTGCTAGACCTTCTTATTTACTTTTATTCCAACATTCTTCAAACAAGGTGGGGCTGTCAATTTGTCAAAATGGCATTTACCTTTGATTTGAAGCACATCGACGAAACGATCACAGAAACGTCTGTAACTCATTAATTTAACGTCAACGCTATTCTAAAAGGACGTAAGTGCCATTTTCCTATTTATTGAAAATGCATCTGGACATTTGTTACTTTCAAATGTTTGCATACTTATATAAGGTTTTATGTTATACATTAACTACACATATGGAACATAGCACCATCTTCAAAAGGTTGGAAGTAACATAGCGTCTTGTCCAGACGTAAGCTGTCTGACACTCACTCTATATTTGCGCCTATAAATAGTGAATTGAAAATTATATCAAAAAGTAAGCAAGTGGCCCTTTTAGCGAAGGAAACATGCTGATTACGTTCCATTAATATTTTACCGAATAGAAGCGCTTTTAAACACCTCTGTAGCAGACAACAATTTAAAGTTTGTGTGATATGAAGCATTTGCTCGTTACGAGCAAAAACTCATTGTTTTACTTTGGTTAAAAGGTTTAGGTACAGAGAACAATCCGTTATAAGTTCAAACACCTTGGGGCTATGTTAAATAGGAAATAATGTATTGAGAATTTAAACCGACCTGTCAGTTTTATTTATAGCACGGATAATACCATGATTTTATTTAGGGATATATTCATTGCCCGTAATCAAATGATACTTCATTTCGTAGATCAAAATGTTCTTGAATTCAAAATTATAACAAGGAGGCAGTGAGTTCCAAATATGCAATAGCGTCGTGGATGTGAGCTTGGACTACCGCTTAACAGTACTTGAGTTCGAAGCCTACCTTAGTATTGTGATTTTAAAAAATCAATAAGTGTGTATAAATAATCATTATGTTTATACTATTGATTTATTTCATCACCAAATTCTATCGGTAGAGATATACTTTTAGTGTTCTTCTTAAACCAGATAAGTGCCATTTTTGGAAGATTCGCACTTACATGGTACGGGGATATCACCTATGATCACCGAATAGCTCGTAACTGCCATTTTTGCAAATTTGACTGACTTTAAACAGAATTGGCGCCGAGTTTTCGATACGTATTTTATTTAACTTCAGGGTCCAATCTGCTATGTCGCTATTTAGGAATAGGTATGGCAGAATGATGGAAAATATACAGAAATGAATTGTTTCTAGGTTAGAAGTCTCGTTGAAACAGTCTACAAATCTAACTTGAATTTGTTTAAACCGAGACAACAGATATATGTAATTTCTAGACAAATATGTCTGACATGGTACGGCTCAAATCCCACAGAGCGCGAGTGCAACCTTTGTTGACTAATGCAAATATGTTTTAAAGATCTGAAAGTAAATCGAGAACATAGAGACCTAGAATAAAACATATTTATCGAATAGGGTGAATTTGGGAGTCAACCAAATGCCGTTGCATTTGCCAAAGTACATCTTCTGTTTAAACCAGTGCATTTGCCTTCTGTAACTGACTGTTATTAAATTTCTTGGCCCGAGCAAGCCATCCTTATTCTAAGTAGAAGATAAATTTGTTCTGAATTGTTTGAAACAGTCATTTTAGCTTCATAAAACTGCAATAAATAACGTTTAAAACCACTCCCCGTGTTCTTAGGTAGCTGCTAAAAATGTTCTTCAAAAGGCTGCACAGTTGGTAACATGTTAACAATGTAGATCTTCATGCAACCACGTTTTATGTAATCCACTTTGTAAAAACTACACTGTTTTACTGAACTTATTTATCAAGGGTATAACAAGTCGCGACCATACAAATACAGTCAGCCCTGTTATAAGAATCCATTCAAATTGGAATGGATTTGTGGTCTTGTTAGCTTGTTCTGCATTAACTCATTCCCTCCTAGATACGCATAATTGCGTATCTATTGTGGCTTACATTTGAAGAGATTATGAGAAATAGAGCATTTGCTCCTCTGGAGCAAA
>JAULCE010173309.1:0-19282 GCA_032359355.1 Macoma nasuta | reverse complement strand
AGCTGACATTAACTGAAAACCCCATTTCCCCTTATACATGCCTTGAGAAAACGCTCGCAAGCGCCTATCGATAACCATTATCCATACCTCTGAAAACTCTATTTATGATGCTTATCTGTTTAAATAGGAAATCATGAACAATAATGATCAATTTAAGGTTCCTGGTACCCTCTAAATGGGACACTTCTATTTCAACACACAATAATGTTAATTTCAAAGCATTTAGGAGACAATATGTAAAAGCTGAAGCAATATTAAGAAAAAATGGTATTTTGCTAACAATTGCATCTATTGTAGCTTATAACACGTTTCATCAATCGTGCAATAGCCAGTTTACTTTTTTATTTCTGAGTCAAAATTGTCGTTTTCATAAAAAAAAATGCCAAACTCTCAATTGGAGCATTTTTATGTGAAATTGTGCATTACATATGTTAGTGTAATGATGAAAGAAGGTCAAGTTACCCTTTAATAGATAAATAAAGCTTCAAAGGCAGAAACATTAGGTTTCGAAAATGATGTTCTGATTTATATTTAAAACCATAGATAAGGTGCGTAACGAAAATGCTAGAATCCTCATTTCTCAACAAAACCCTATGTTTTGACCATACATTAGAGTCATTATGAAAAAAGTTGATTCTAAAGAATGATCAAAACATAAGGTTTGGTTGAAAAATACCGAAACAGATTGAAAAAATACTTAAGATACACACGCTTATGTTTGTTTACTTTTCAAAGTTTCACGGTCAAATGTTCAAACACTAATATTTATGAGTTTGAAGATAAATTCAATAATTCAAGGGTAACTTGTCCATCCTCAATCATTTAACTAAACTGTTCTATGCACAGTGTCACGTAAAAATGCTAAATTCGATAGTTTGGCATTTTTTTTATGAGTACGACAATTTTGACCAAGAAATGAAAAAGTACACAGGCTATTGTGTGATTGATGAAGCGTGTTATAAGCTACAAATGTATGCACATGCTAGCAAAATACCCGTTCTTCTTTTTGATATAGTTTCAGTTTTTACAAATTGTTTCCTAATTGCTTTGAAATTAATCTCCTTGTTTGCGGACATAGAGTTTTCCCATTAAGAAGGTACCATCCACCCTAAAACACATTAAGGACGTCAAACATTCCCTTTTCAACACGCAACCGGTCCTCATTTAAAACCCTTAGGCTTTCTAATTTCGTCTTTGTAGACAATTCGGGGGATTTTGATTGAGACATGATGTGGATAAAGCGTGTTGCTTATCCTTTCTATGTAAGTCCATGCCTTTAGGAAGAAACCAAAATGTTTGAAAACAGATAATGCTTCAAAATCAGCTGAAATCAGCAGACAACTTTTTAACGTATTGGAAAAGTATATGAATAGACCTTTTGTTACCGGAAAACAGTCCATCTCTCACCACGGGGATTATACACAGTTTCACCGCTATATAATTTGATGTCTGCTAAAATTGTCATCTGCTTTATAATGGATAAAACAATTCAAAAATCGGAAAACAAAGCTGGATTTTTAAAACTGTTGTGGCCAGATCAGTCTTCATGAGTCATGGTATCTGATCTGACTATAAACTGTAATAAATGGTAGCTTTGCTAAGCAGGAAAAGGTTAAACTGTGTGGTTATAAGCACGAGTTTGTCGTTGAGGACAAGGGATATCCCGGTTTCTAATTTTATATTTTCCCATTTTAGAAATGTATGCATTCTCGCGATTTGTGTCCAAACTACTGGATTTCGTACGTATCTGAGAGAAAACTACGCAACTGCAACATGTTCTCTAAATGTATGAGTGGTTACTTTGGCCAGATCATACACCGTATCGTCGGCAAATCAGCTAGAAAAATCAGTTCGTTCTTTTAATAGTATAGATAGATTACACTTTAAATAATCAATGTGTGTTTGTTTGTTATACAACAGGCAGACAGGAACGCAAACACAGCAGCAAACTACGAGTGATGCAATCTATTTTACCCCAACAGAAGCAGGAATGGACGAAACTCATCATTATACAGAACTTAATGTACAGTCTGAAACGCCTGATTATATGAATGTATAGACCGCATTCTCTGGAATGCTTTGGATAACAAATCTTGCAGAAACAATGCCTCAGATCTTCCGGAATACATGTATTACCAGGAGTCTATAATACGAGCGTGCCTGTTTATCAAGAAAAAAAACGTTTATCAATGTAAATAGATAAGTGTTTGTCATTTGTCGGATATATAGGCTGCTATACTGGCATATACTAGAGTCTGGCTTTTGGTTTACACTTTTATGTCCGAGAACGCTGATCAAGGCAACCAGTGAAAACCAACGTTACAAGAATGCGATGGCCATGCTGCCTTGCTCACCAAACTTTTCAACAGAAATGATACAATATGATCAGCGTCATTCGAAAAGGGACATTCGGACATCGCACACAATGAAAACCCATATAAACCGCCACGTGTTCGATGTGACGTCAACTCAGGGTTTACATTGTATGAAATTGCAAAATGAATTATATTTTACTTTTAAATTAGTTACAAATGGTAGCTTCAATTACTAAATGCTGGTTTAATAGCGAATGTTTGTGTATGAGTCTACCCATAAGGATGTGACTGAAAACACTGATCAATGCTAACAGAGAAGACGCAGATCATAAGTCTGCCTGCAAAAGCAAGCTACCTAGGTCACCACACCTTTCAAAAATGAAACGATTTGACCAGAGTCATACGAAAAGGGACACTTGGACATTGCAAACAATGAAGACTCAGACCAGCTGCCACGTCTCCGATGTAGCGTCTAATCAGGATCTACATTGTAGAGGACATCATATTTACCTTTTAATGAGTAACAAATGGTTACTTCCATTTCTTATGCTACTTTAATGGCGACGACTTTGGTCTGGGTCTAAATGCTATATCCGAGAACGCTGATCAAGGCAAACAGTGTATACGAAGATTGCATAACTGCAAAAGCTCTGCTTCCTTCATAGACTCACTGTTTATCAGAAATGATATGATGAAGCCAGCGTCAAACGAAATATGTAAATTCGAACAGTATAAACAATGTAGACCCAGATCAGCCACCACGGCTCCGAATTTTGATCTTTGATCAGGATCTACATGGTTTGCAATTGTAGAGGACTTTTACCTTTGAATGAGTAGCTAATGTTTACTTCCAATACTATATGCTGCTTTTGTGGCGAACACATGGGACTGGGTCTACCCTATTTGATATCTACGCAAACGCTGATCGAATTAAAGTGAAGACCAAGATCTCAAGACCGTGAAAATCCTGCAACGTTGAACACCACACATTTGATCAGACATGATACGATGTGACCAGCGTCATACGAAAGGAGACCCTCGACTTATGCGAACAATGTTGACCTAGACTAGCAGCCAAATCCCGGCAAATATATGGCGTCTAATAAGACTCACTATTGTTTGCAATTGCATAAGACATCACCTCTAACCTTTGAATAAGTAACAAATGGTAACTTCAATAACTGTATGCTGCTTTATAGGCGAGAACGTGGTTCTGGGTCTACACTTTTTGATAGGTTCGAGGACGCTTATCAAAGGAAACAGATCCCAAGGCTGCGAAAACCCTGCTACCTTGATTGACTCACTTGTTATGGGAAATGGTATTATGTGGCCAGCGTAATACGAAAAAGGGGCATTCGGACATTGCATATATTTTACCTTTGAATGAATAAAAAATAGTAATTTTCATTCCTTAATGCTGCTTTGATGACGACACGGGACACTCGGACACTGCAAACTATGTCGATCGAGACCAGCCGCTACGTCTCAGATGTTGCACATGATCAGGGTCTACATTTTTTTCAGTTGTAAAGTATATCACATTTTACCTTTGAATGAATATAAAAAGTAATTTTCATAACTATATGCTGCTTTGATGGCAAACACTTAGAACTGCGTATACGGTGTTTTCATATGCCCAATAATGCTGATCAAGGCAAGAGGTGAATACCTAATTCACAAGACTACATAAACCCTGCTACCTGGACCATCCCTCTTTTTAACAAAAAATGAAATGATATGACAAGTTTCATTGGGAAAGGGCCAACTCGACATTGTAAACAATGTTGACCCCGACAAGCCCAACCACCTCGTCTCCGATGTTGAGTTTGATCATGGTTAAGATCGTTTGCAATTGTAAAGAACACCACATTTTATGTACTCAGAGCATTTCTCCTTTCATTTTTTGTAAGAAAATCATATTTTTAGGGTAAAAATGATTACGTGTAACTTTTGTGTATTCAGAGTGCCCATGGATTTTATTTCATAGAGTGATACAGAAATATGTTGCCTTTCAAGAAATATGTATAACTATACCCAACCTGGATGCGTTTTCTTTCAATTAAAGTTAAAGTCGAAATTTTACAAAATTTGAAAACTGCCATTTGTACCCCTTATTATCCTTCCATCTACCTGAATAAAACCAGCACATGAATGTCATGATTTTCAATAATTCAATGACGAAATAGGCATATTTTAACAATAATTTATCTCAAAACTGGCTATTCTTAACCCAAATCATTGATTGCCTTTACCATGGCAACCGATGCTGTGTGAGATTTAACAAAACTCAATTAATTGTTGGTACATGAAACCCTTCAAATCCTGAAAGTTTTATCAAAATCTGAGACTATGTGTGCCAGACCCCTTCTTTATTTTTCTGGTGCTTACAGATAATTGCTCTTAATATGCTATTCAATCATAAACAGGATTTGACATGTATAATATGCATAACATTATTGGTAAAAGATAACTCACATATATGTGTGTAGCATATGTAGCATGTGAATAACGATAGAATACTGAATTTAGTAGAAAGTGAAAGAGTTGTAAATGATAGGAAGGAAGAAACCGTTTGTCACGGAGAGATGTCACAGTCTATCCGATTATTCTCATTTTGTCGTTTCGTTTTCTTTATTGACTGAATGATTTCATTTGTTTAACGCTATTATTTTATTTGCTTCTTCGAATATGATATATATTGATTTGCTCTAGGCTGTTCATATAAGCATTTTTTCTTGAATATAAATTGTCTGGCTGATAAAATTAAAAAGTTATTTGCGTTTATTTGCAATTCCTAATGATGATTTTTTTACTTTGTTCTATATAGAAGTTTGCTGATTTTAGGTAACTTAAAATATTACACCAGAAGTGCTGTATGTATACGCACTCCCATCATAGATGATGTATCTCTTCTACATTTGTTCCACAGAAAGCACATATACAACTACCTTTAACTTGGGACAGAAGTTCTATTAATTCTTTTGTTTGGTAAGAGTAGCTAACTGATCTTGTAAAATGTGTCTTAATGATATTCCAAATTATTTTGTAGAATTCTGTTGTGATGCTGTCAGAACCCGGACTTTTTTAATTTTTCATATATTTAAGAGCCGTTCCACATTCATATTATGTAAGCATTTCTGCACATATGATTGTATCGTCATTGTTTAATGTTTTCATGTTGTTATTAAAGAAGTTTATTTGGGATTCTTTTTTTCTGTCATCTTATAGAAATGCAATTGTGAGTGACTGATCTTACTTTGGTCTGTTATCGTTTCACTGTTTACATTAAGTTAAATTTTGCTTTTGTCCGATTTCTTGTTTTCGAGGTTAGAATAATATTTTGATTTTTTTACGTCAAATTCATCTTGATCTGCCTCGGTTCGCACCATTAGTTCTTTTATTTTATGCCTCTTCATTTCGTTTAAAAAAATGATTGAGTATGTTTAAAAGTTCTTCAATTCCATCTTTATCTATCGTGGATGTGATATATATTTTTCTATTTCTTTTATTCCTGAAATGATTTGATTGTGTTCCCTTTTCCTAATTTTGCTATACCCATGTAATTTTTATTGTTTCAATTGTTCCTTTTATAAACTCATAGATTATATTTTGATTAGCATCTTTGATGATCATTGTTGTTTCCTTAATGGCTGTTTTAATTTTATCCTGATATTCAAAGTCAAGAAGTATACTATTATTAATTTTAACAAATCTAGTCCTCTATCTTATATTAACAACTCTAAACGTATTTTCACTAATGAATGGTCTGTATTATGTGGCTTAATGGAGTATGTGTTTGTAAAGTTTACAATGTTATCAGATATAAGAAAGTAGTCTAGTCTAAACATATGGTCGGTTTTGAGTTTGATTGCCATGTTAATTGAAATTTATCAGGATGCAATGTCCTCCATATGTCGACTAGGTTATAAGTTTTGCGCTATATAGTTATCAAATTTGTAACAAATAGTTGCTTCGCCATCGTTTGGTCCATATATTCATAAACTTATACTGTTCTCATTGATTTCTAGGTCCAAAGATTAATGCATCCCATTGAAATATATGTATGTTTAAGTAATCTGGCATTTGGATCTTGTTTAAATAAAATGGTTGCACCTTTAATATTGGTACTATTCCCACAGAGAAAAAATGTTGTTTTTTTCATCCTTTACCACAAATTATATTTGAATGTGTTGAACTGTGTGTTTCCTGCAATGCAATGAAATAATTGAAAATGGTTGCTCTTTAAGCCAAGAACATATTTTTTTCTCTTTTTGTTTTGTTCGCTTGCCCACGAACATTTAATAAAGCTATTGCAGTATTAACAAGTTGAAATAGTTACATATGTTTTATGAATAATAACTGGTATCACGTCTTCATTTATTAAGATATGTAACATTTTTAAATCGATAAAAAATAGGTACAAAATGTTACATTCAGACATTTCACAGTAGAAGATTTGAAAAATATGAAAAGAGAAGAAGTATTAAACAAAGTCATTGCTCGTTACATGTAAGGCTCACGCGATGACTTGACTCTTGACAATGGTTTTTAAATAGGTTACACATTAATAGAAATATTTTTAAAAAATCCTATCATTGAGCTATTGCGATGCAATGATACTTTTTTATCTGGGAAGTACAGGTTGTCTTTCAAAAAGTAAAACTTCGCATATATACCTCAGGGCCCTGTTTCACAAACAACTCATAAGTTCTAAGAGTGCTCTCAGCCCTAAAGTTAAATTGTAGATCTTAAATTGCGTTTGACAAAACAGTTAAGAATTTCACTTTTACCTATCTTTGAGATCGCTAATAACTCCGCTTCTAAACCATAAATCGGATTTCACAAACGATACTTATGAGCAGGGGCACACTTAACTATTGCAAATCTGAAGTATTGTAGAAAGCTCCCCTAAATAAATGATGAATTTCGTAACAATGACCACCGGTAGTAGAACAGCGTCGATTCAATATTTTTTCCGTTACTAACATCGAACGAAAGATCGTTAAATAAATAAGAGCATGAAGAATATGTTTAAAATGATGAAAGGAACAACTTGATTTCAAAAACAGCTTTTGACTGCATGTAATAAGGAAATAACAAAGTGGTTTATATTGCTTATATGTAATAATAATCAGTTGTTTTTGTTTTCTCTCTAAAAAGTTGTTCCATGCTCTATACTCGGATATTTTTAACAAAACAAATTGCAGTGCAAGGCACTGACGGCAATTATTTAAAGCTACGAATATACCGTGCATTCAATACCAAATGTGTCAATGAAAAACACGAAAGGACATGTTGAAATAAATAAATTGTCTTTCGGCGGATTTCGTAACAAACGTTTTACTCTGAGTTTTATTTAAATGTAAAAGGATTTGTTTAAATAAATGTCAGATAATATGGTTAAAGAGAAAATGTCATCCGAGGTTTCAAACACCATCTGATAATCATACTCAACCTGATAAAAGTGGTCTCTATAAATCCTGTCGTGCGGAAATGAACACTCAAAATAAGAAGACCTACATCTTTCACCACATTCTACCGCGGTGTCTGATCAGGATCTGTATTGTATGAAGTAGTTATTGACAAAGGCCAGATTATGGAATTTATTTGCTACACTTTAAACAGGTAAATATAGAATTCTAGCAGGACGCGCCCCATACAAAACAAACAGTCACCGGTTTTCGAATCGAAAATAGCATATTCACTCAGACAACACACACAGGGTACTGAGTTTTACATTTAGTCTTGAGACATTTTCCACGACGACATCAGGAATATCATAAAGTCAGACTGTTTAAAATGACGGCATCAGTTTTACTTGTTAAAAAAGTAGTAATCTTTTTGTATTAAAACTAATATACGATGTTATGTAAACTTTCAATGTTTCCGGGACTGTTTATCATATACATGTTTTAAGTTAAAAAAAGAAACCATATAATCATTTAACATAACAAAAAACAAAAAAACTAGTCCATATCGTCATTTGTATCTACCTAAACTTTTGAAAAAGGTCAGAAGGCCTTAAATTTAATAGTCTACACCGACACTATGTAGCATATTGGTAAACGTGTTGTCGCAAAAAACAGCCCGCTGAGAACATATCATGCTGCTTTTTTCAATGCAATGACAGTTATGTGGACTTAAAAGTGTTGGGAACAGTTACATATATACACCGTTATCATAACTACAGCCACACATACGAAAAGACACACAAAGACACGAAACAGACATAAAACTGGGGTGAAGAAGGGATTTATCGCATTGGCACGATCAGTAGCAACACCGCCACTGGGGGTTTAAACCGGTTTTGGGGCGCCCAGCCTCACTCTTATCTTCACCCACTAAAGAATAGTGTAAATAAACGCCATTCCCTTCCGACGTCTCCACAACGTTAGTGATGGCAAAATCAGTTGTAAAATGGATGTTATTTTATAAACAGCAAGTCATGTGCCAGTTCCGACAATCACGTATGTATTCGATGACTTATCTTAAGTCAAAACACTGCAGAGAAGTCATACAGGGCACGGAAGAACGGGCACAAAATGAATATCCGACGTCCTCTATCCGTTACCGGCTCTGAGAGGCTGTCATCATTGACTACTGTGGCCTTCCTGTCATCGCACAACCGAAGAGGGAAGCATGATGGCCAACTGTAAAAGGGTTGCCCGTCGAACATGCAGTGCAATGTAATTTTGTTGGATCATAACCTTTTGGAATTAATTACGTAATACGTTTTATAAACAAAGTATAAAGATATTTGTGTCCAGTTATTTTCTAAAGTTTGTAAATCTTATCACAATAAAACTCTGGGTGTGAAATATACTGTCGCATAAGCGCATTTAAATACTTGCTAATGAGTGAGAGATTTCAAGCATATATTTTGAGAAGGTTGTCGATGTTTATTAACCCTGTCTCCTTGCTTCAGGAGCTTTTTAATATTAACGCAATTACGATTACTGAAATCCTCAATTGAAGAACATGCCCTAGCAAATCAATAAATTGTTAAAGATAAACCCCGTATGATGTAGCTCGGGGAAAATCCCCATCAAGATGAGGTTCAATCAGAGTCATCTATTTTGTCATAGATCTTATAGGAAACAATTCCATTATTGAAATATCTTAGTCAAGGAATGCGACTGAAACACTCGTATTCTCCCGATCCAACCGTGATGCGGTAACTGAACTTGGTCTACACAATCACTACATTACCGAAGAATTTCCAGTCTCACTGTGATGTGTAATATACTTTAATTAATGATATGAAAATAAAAACAATAACAGAAAACAAATCCCAAGGGTAGTTTTGAATTCACGACCATACAATTTTACACGAGTTGCGCTGCATCTCACTATTACTGTACCATAGCAACTGGACTACGGACTCTAGAAAAAAAAGTGAACAATAGCGTAATTCACTTACGATCGTAAATTGAAAACCTGTGTTGAACTTAAGGGCATTATGTCATGTGATTAAACTGTCTATTCTTAAGAATTGTTATGTTACGAATCAAGGGGAAACGGGCGGCGGCCATGTTTAGTCTCGACTTAAGTCAGAACTAATTCGCGATAACCAACTTAACCAGACATTTAAGTTTTGACTTATTCAATGACTTAATTTAAAACCTAATCCAAACTTTAGTTATGTTCGTGAATTCAGCCCTTGGTCTGTGTCTACACTATTTCAAATACCATGTCCTATTTGTTCTTGATACAGCTAACATGCAACTGAACATGCCTGAAATGAGTTACCCTTATCCCTCCCGCTATTAACGATTGTTGTGATCTTACAAACATTAAAGATTAGGATCAGACGCCGAGTTAATTGGCGTCTGATCTTGATCCAAGCTGTTTGACACATATTTACGGAATTCCATAAACGACAGCGTCCTGTCTACTGCTTACTGCGTACTGTTTACTGCCTACTGCGTCCTGCCTACTTCTTACTGTGTACTGTTTACTGCGTCCTGCCTACTGCTTACTGCGTACTGTTTTCTGCCTATTGCGTCCTTGTGGTAGGCAGTAGGCAGGACACAGTAAGCAGTAGGCAGTTGAAAGTAAACAGGAGACATTAGACAGGACGCAGTAGGCAGTAAGCAGAGGGCAGTAAGCAGTACGCAGTAAGCAGTAGGAGGGGCACAGTAAGCAGTACACAGTAATCAGTAAGCAGTAAGCAGTAGGCAGGATCTATACAGACTAGCCTTCTCCTGGAGCGAAAAGCTCGTGTTGCATGTGTCACGTTGGAAATGTGTTATTTTCCACACATCTCAACAATCCTACCCTCCAATATTAGGAGCGACAGTTATCAGTCGTTTTCATTCGTAGCAGTAGGCATTAAACAGTACGCAGTAAGCAGTAGGCAGGACGCAGTAGGCATTAAACAGTACGCAGTAAGCAGTAAGCAGGACGCAGTAGGCAGTAAACAGTACGCAGTAAGCAGTAGGCAGGACGCAGTAGGCAGTAAACAGTACGCAGTAAGCAATAGGCAGGACGCTGTTGTTTATGGAATTCCATAAATACGCGACGTAAAACCAAACCGAACAAACAGCACACAAAACAATATCGATAAAGGATAAAACATAGGGTGTTTTTATCTGATCTTCATTCGTAATGTTTGCAAATATCATCAAGGGTCTGCACATTTCGCCGATATCGTACTGTGGTTATTGAGAGAATCATTGCACGTACCAGCTGTTCCAGTAAACTGCCGAACCTCGTTGTATCGAACTCAGTTACATTGCCAAATTCATGCTTTGACCGAAACTAATATCTGAACCGATACCGTAGGTCTTTGCTTGGACGATACATGTCCAAGTTGAAATTAGATACTCAATATTTGTGACATACGCAAGCCCTTGTATGTGTCATTTGGGCTTGATTTATCGATCATAAAGTTATTACATTGGGGTCGAACAGTTTTCTTTGAATAATTGAAATGAAACTGAACAGAACTCTATACGCTAGAACATAAACACAATCAATATTTTGATCATACGCAATATCCTTCATGTGTCATTTGGCTGGTTCTTAACACATTGGGATCCGAACATTTTCATTGTATAACTAAAGTGAAACTGAACAGAATTCATTTTTTTTATAAATGATCTTCTTTTAAATTTTAATTCAAATATTGATGGAATATTTGAGGTAAACGAACTGAAAATGTACAAACTGTTATTTTGAGATGATGTGGCAGTATTCGCTGAAACTCTACATGCATTGTAGTCTCTTTTAAATGATATAGAAACATACTGCCACGTAGGTAAACACTAAAAAATAAAAAAAATAAACATTATATTTGAAGCAGATAGATCTCGACATGCAAAGTACGATTTTATACTTAATAACTCCGTATTGGTATTAGTTACAACGTATAATATTTTGGCATAAATTTATTTAACAACAGGCACATGGGGGCCTATGCTCTACTGGCTTGGTTCAAATGGTCATTTTCAAATCAAAGCATGTATGTATGGGCAACAAAGGGAAGATGAATAAGCAAAAGTGTGGCGAGGCTCAGGGAAGAAATGAAGACCTTCTTTGAAGGGAACCGAGCTCATATGCATATTTATCTACTGTATAAGTTGTGTGAAATACATAAATAAATGGAGACTTTATCGCGTAAACAACCTGTATTATAGCAATTTTGACTATTTCAAGGGCCTTAATCCAAAAGCATCAAAACTATTCTTACAGAGATTGGAATGCATCACATCTGGATAGCACAGGAAGCAGTACAAGTTTGCAAATGCATATAAATTTCATATGAATTTGCGGCCTTATTTTGTTGTCCCAACGACATGTATGTTTTCTTACATTAACTGATAATGTTCCGTTATGTACTTTCCTCTTCTGTATATTCTGAACATACCCTGAAACTGGTAATTGTATAAGGCTAAGGATGTGCTGTATGCAATTTTAATGTCGAATGAAGTATATGGTATATTATGTTATGTTATTTTATTTATGGAAAATGTTTCAACCTCAACGTGATAAGATCCAGCAAATGAAATGTCACTTAAAGGATATTATGCATGATCAAACACTTGAATATTTTTATGTTCCAACATATTCAAGTGTGTTTTGTTCGGTTTCATTTCAATTGAAACATATGATTCATAGCGTACTGGTGGTCAAGCTCTTTGATGCTACACCATCTGTCAATCATACCTCGTGGGATTGACCCTTTAGCCATGTCCCCGGTCATGTATGTGAGTGTGGGAATGACAAATCATTAGACTGAATAACAGCTTGAATTTAACTTTAATACAGAAGACATATGTGAAATAAACTTATATAATAGTCTGGAGTTTATATGTGTTACCTTAGCTCACAAAAACTACCAGAACATTAAATCAGTTTTAGTTCCAATTATTCAATACAACAAATGGTGATACGGATATGACTTCGTGTGGTAATTTTATGACCGGTTAAAACATTAATAACTTTATGACCACCGTAAATAACATTATGACTGCTGAGTTTGATCACTATTTCACACGCTGATAACTTTATGGCCGCATTTGAATACTACAGAATCCTAACTTTATGATCGTTGATAACTTTATGGTTGCAACATGCTATTTTGTAATTATCGGTATATATGTTCATATTAGCACACAATTAGCTGAATATTTTCAAATTAAAACTTAAATCGAATTAAATCTAATCAGAATATAAAATAACCAGAAATAATATAGGTCATTTACATATTCAAAATCAGGGTTCGCTTTTATTAAATTTCTCAACTTGTGCTCATGCACAATCTCAATTTTTTTCAACTTCAAATATCGACCTTATATATTGCCACTGCTGTGAAATTTTGATTGCTATTGAACAAAGGAGGAATTTTAGTGCATGGACAATAAGTTGATGGCAGCAATCAAACGTTGGAATTTTTCTAATTGAACAAGATCTCAACCTGAGATGATTAGCGCAAAGACCAGAGTGAGACACTGAGGAACTAATGCTTAAGGGTTTTTTTTAAAACTTCAACGACTTTGTACAAAATTTAAGTTATGTATGTCTGCTGTAGATAAATTCTAGCACTACTTAAAAAATCGATTTAATGTTTAACTGCATACCCTTAATACCCTTACAAACTAAATAAATGATAAGAAAACGTGCCGGGGTAAACTGATAGGCTATAGCTACTTAATATGTTTGACCAGATAGTTAAATCATTGCGTTCACCTGTATTTTTCTTTAATATTGTCCGATTTGTTTCAAATTTGGTGAAACTAACTGAGTATTAAACAGCTTGGATCTGTAAAAAGATAATCATATAAATATTGAAAAGAACGTACCTTGAAGTGTTCCCATTGACAATGAAGAGGACATTAACATTTAGCATTGCTTTAAGGTGGCCCCTGATTGATCAAGTTCGAATGCATGTTTACTTCCTTGATGACTGGTGTTAGCGTTTAAGTCCTCTAGCGACAGACGCGCAGTAAAGCCCGGCAATAGGGACACTTTAACCCGGGTATATGCGTATATGTAATAACCTACCCCAGGCATTATCAGCGATACACACGCGTTATAACTATATTGCCGTCTATACGCAGTTATTAAGACATTAACCAATGTAGCTGTTAAAATATTCATAACACGATAACTCTTCTCGTATTTTCAAAACAGATGTTTCTTCCATGCAAGTTTTTTTTCTTAACAGCTCATAATAAATGTATTGATTCACATGATACGCCGTGTCACTTGGCGTCTCACCTAGAACCAACCCGATTTCAACCGGTTTCATCGATTGCCCACCACTTGTAGAAAATTAGGTGATCAAGGTTTGTCGAAATGAAATATTTTACAATGCCCGAAACTAAACACCAACTACCACAAAGCTACATGTATCTGTCTTACTCTACTAAAGCCCAATTAAATAGTTCCACTTTAGTTTTTATACCCACCTCAACGAGTTGGTGGTTTACTGGAATCACTCTGTCCGTCCGTCTGTCCCTTTTGTCCAGAGCATTACTTGATCATATTTTAATGAATCTTTTTAAAACTTTGTATACTTATTTGTCATATGAACTTGTGTACCTGTAATTGTGGTCATGGTCAATTGACTGATAAATTAGAGCATTTTTACATGCTTTTACTTAGATGGAATTTTCATTGACTTCCGAATACTGAATGCAATCCACATTTTTACTTTTTAACTACTGGGTGGAATTTTGAGAGAAAGTGCAATGGAAAGGGATAATAACTCTTATTTTCCTCATTACAGAGTTATAACACTTTTTTAGTTTTTCTTAGTAGGAGCATAGCTTGAAAACTAATTGATGGAGTTAAATAAAACTTTATACAATTATAAAGCTCAAAGGGAGGAAGTGCACAGTGTATAGGAACCATAACTTTTATTTTCTTAATTACATAGTCTTTCTTCTTTCACTAGATTAGTGTGTGAAATTGTGAAAGGAAAAATCCGCCAACATAAGATTGGACAGCATGCAAAGCAATCTCGCCAAAGACCAGCAAAATCGCATCACTCTGTGTCGGGATTCCCAGTTTATCATTGATCTATACCAAGCTCAGACGCGGCTCTACCTCTCAGCCGTGTCCTGTTTTACGCGGCAAGGTTGTACTGCAGCGTAATTCTTTCTTTATAAACAACACGCCGATCGCAACACTGTTGATATCGTCAACCAGCTTGGACCCGGATCAGACGCCGAGTAACTCGGCGTCTGATCCGGATCAAAGCTAAAAGACACTGAGGCAACATTCTCACCAAATTTCAAATGAATCGAGCAAGGTTAAAGGATAAAGCAAACGAAAATTTAGCGGATTATTTTTGGCGGCAGAATAAGGATTGAATGTCACCGTATATGCTTTCTTCGGTATTTTGAAGAATTTGAATCAGAATGGTTCAGCACTTTGAACCCGGGTCAGACGCTGATTCACTCGGCATCTACGTGATGCCACCCTATGCGATTGGAATTGCAAACACTTAAAAATCCAGATTATCTGGATGTTAAGTATCTAAATTTTCACTTGTGTGACCTGATGGCTTATGGTTTTTACTCCTACTTTAAATAAAACAGAAGTTCGATTTAAACGTTTGAACTGCAGTTGAGTCGAACAACTCTGTTTCTCAGTATGTTAATTGACACCCCGAAATTCTCCATTTTAACATTTACCACTGGCAACAATTGTTTCAATCATAAACTGCTAAAATTCAGACGTCTAAGGTTACATCCAGATATGATAGGTTTCTTTTAACCCTAGTCTCATTAATGCGCCGTCCGTGATATCACGATACTTTTTGTTCAGATGCTATCTCTTGGAAATTGCCAAAACCGAAAGTAGCTCAATTTTCACTGGAGTCTAATTAGTTGGACTACTTTTAACCCGTTCACTGTCCTACCCCGAGTGTAGTAACATATATGCAAACAGCTTCGATCCGAATGAGACGCCGAGTAAGCGGAAGTAGATCAAATATGGCGCATATGCACAACCTATCTGGCAGTGAATGGACGTACATTGTTTGATACATACATGGAAAAACACACTAGTTGATACATGCATGGAAAAACACACTGATAACCCCTGATAGATAGAGATAAATAATTATGATACTTTATGCATGCTAAATTTCTCTTTGCATTGTTCAAATAGCCGCTGCAGTTGTGTTTTATTTAAACCTTTTACATGTTATACGCCAAATTGTTCTAGGTCAATAACATGTAGGTTAACCACATGATCCACACATCTCACGTAACCTAGTACTAATACTTAGCGCACTCGGGTCCGATTTGACGCTTGTTCTGTTAAACAAACATCGTACTAAATGTATGTGCCAGAAATAATTGTATATGGATATTCTCATCATTTAACGAACAAAAAATGTTTATCAAAAGCACACCAATATTAATTTGTATGCCTTTTTGGAATCTATACAGTCACGAAACTTACCTCTCAAAAGCGGATATAAACGAACGTAGATTAATCCCTGTATGCACCTGCATGGGTATTTTCACATCAATGTGTGCCAAATCGCTTGTGTACCTCAATCTAACAATTCGAAGGGCAAGGTCGTGCATTATCTTGTTATGTGGTTTGTGATTAACAACAATCGGAACTCCTCGGCTATCTTCTGCGTACTTTCCCGAGCTTGCCGGAAAGGACCGAGTATTTACGATTGGATTAACAACGGCCGTATTCGACTGGCGATTTTCGTTGCGATTGTTGGGTTCGTTGTGAACTTTCCTATTCGACTGGGAATCGAATTTTTTTCCGTTGACAGCGCGTTGTCGAACAAAGAAAATCAGCGTTGACTTTTCGTTAACTCCGCCCCCTTTTCGTTGTCAACGAAAACCGCCAGTCGAATACGGCCAATGACCCAATTCATGTAGTCAGGTGATTGTGAGTTACAACATCCGCCTAGCGGAGTGTCCATTGAGGCGAGGGGCGGAGTAACTCCGTCCATTATTTATAACGTGCTCGCTTAATGCATGGTTCCGTGACCTTTACAAAAACTCCACCTACCATTGTCCTGTCCAGTTTTACCAACAAACATTGACCATGTGCTCTATTGTATTGAAGGTTTGTTTGTGGGTAAGCATGTACTAAATGATAAGGGCTGAATGCAGTGGTTTAATTTTATTGGTGTGGGCCTAATCTTGATTGTCAGCTATGGAAAAACATCCATATAAGGTATAATTGTGTACATTTTCAAAACGTCGGAATACAGGATCAATTTGTTTAGTGAAAAAACAAAGAGCGTATGGTATATAACTTGTTTCATTTTATGCAGCCATGTGTTGTAATTTATCCATTTTATGCAACAAACTGAGACTCTCAAAAGCTATTAGAAATTTAAAACCGATTTGGCTCATGGTGTTATTATATTAAGTCATTTATAAACAAGCACTAGTTGTGATTTATTTTTCATTTCCGACGTAGCCGCTACAGAACTGTCAGCAATATTTTGAAAAAGTAGACACCAAGTAACACAAATTGTGTTCTGAAAATGTTTTTTTTTTAAAACAATCAATAGCCGTGAATTATCCACTCACGTCGTATCAATTTGTGTCAGACGCCGAGTAACTCGACGTGTGCTTTGAAACAGAGCCATTCGCCAACAAACGGTAGCCACGATTCTTTGGTCAATATTATTTAGATATGTCAGATTCGATATATATCAGACGCCAAGTAATTTGACGTCTGCTCTGATTCATAAGCTGTTTTTTATATTCTACAAACAACCGTTATAGAAAACACCCTGGCCTCAGTTGGTGACACTGGTTTTTATGTCCCTTGTCTCAGTGGATGTAACTGCTCACTGTGTTCCTGACCTCAGTGAAAGTGTCTGTTATGTTTCCCTCGCATTAGTTGATGTATCTGTTCATTGTGTCCCTCGCCTCAGTGGATGTCTCTGTTCATTTTGCCCATCGCCTGAATTGATGGCATTGTTCTTCTCATCAATTGATACCACACGTATTGTGTCCGTCGCCTTATCTGATAGCACTTATAACTGGGCCCTTTGCATTATTTTCTGCACCCTCACCTGAGTGGATGTTACATTTATTGTGCCCTTAACTTCAGTGAATGACACCAAGATTGCGTCAATCAACTTAGTGAATGTCAATGTGCTTGTTTTCTTCGCCTCGATGTATGTCACTAATAAGTATGTCTTTCGCCTCAGCAGATGTCACTGTTTATTGTGTTCCTTGCCTCATTGGATGTCACTGTGCTTCTGCCCCTCACATCAATGTGTGTCAAATCGCTTGTGTACCTCGCCTCAGTGGATGTCTCTGTTCATTTTGCCCCTCTCCTTAGTGGATGTCACTATTTATTTTGTTTATCACCTCAGTGGATGTCACTTTTTATTTTGTTTATCACCGCAGTGGACGTCACTGCTTATTGTGTCATTAACTTTATTGGGCCCCTCTCCTCAGTGGATGTCAATGTGCGTGTGTCCCTCGCCTTAATGGATGTCACTGTGATATTGCCCCAAACCGCAGTGTATGTCAATGTGAGTGTGCCCTTCGCATCAGTGGATATCAGTGCCAAGAATGCCTGGATATTACTGAGTATGTGCTACTTCCTCTCACCTCAGTGTATTTAACTATGCTTGAGTCTCTCACAGTCACCACCACAGTAGAATTCACTGTCCTAATGCACCTCGCCTCAGTTGATGGCATTGGTCTTGTGTCCCTCACCTGAATTGATACAATGTGTATTGCATTCAGATAAAAATTACGTGGATTTCAGTGTTCATTGTGTCCTTCGTATAATCGGATGTCACTGCTCTTGTGTCCCTCGTCTGAGTGGAGTTCAGTGTGCCCCCGCCCAAATGAATTCACTGGTCTTGTGTCTCTGGCTTAGTGAATGTCACTGGTATCATGGTGGCTATCCCACGTGACTTTTTGAAAATGTACACACCCGTTTTTCGACAACGATTCCCTTGCTTCAAGGTAAGAATGTTTAAATTGCTCAGCTATTAGTACCCGCCAATAAAAGTTCTTTACTCGGTTATTATCAGTCTGTTGCAAAACCTAGTAGTCTAATGTTTTACGGCTACTAAAAAAGTGGAAAGCGTACACATCCATCACAGAATTCAGCAAATATTTTTATTCTGAGCAGAATTGCACGATTCCATTGTATGGCATTCGATCGGGAATGGATCGTTTTAAGCAATTACGTACCCCTTGATTTTAAATATACGTTATTATAAACTTAACGGTAGTTTTCAGAATTGGAAAACGTACATACCTGTTTTGATGCGGAAAACGCACACACTCGTTTTCTTTGGAAATGGAAAGGGGCATGGTAAAGGTATTTTTACTTCATGTTTACCGCGATAGAGTATCATAAAGGTTAATTAATTTAGATAAAGTTGTTACATGCACCGATACCTGCATTTCTTAGGTCACAGTTACGTTACATCTGGTTCAGATCAGAACTGTTTTGTTATGATAGAATAGCTGAGATTAAGAAGATAAAACCATAGGTCAGCTTCG
>JAULCE010173198.1:0-11698 GCA_032359355.1 Macoma nasuta | reverse complement strand
AAAACATACATAAATCTAGGGTGAAGATAGGAGTACCGCCTTGGAACGGTCAGTGGCAAACATGCCGCTGGGGGTTAAAACCGGTTTAAGGGCGCCCAACACCCCATTAGACGTACAGTGTAAATAAAACGGTATCCCCACACCAAGTTTAAGATCCCTAGACATTAGCCTTATTAATGAAAACTGGTCAAAGCGCTTTCGAATTATTGTTCGCAAATTGTATTTGTCAACAAAAGGTCCGCTGACCTTTCGAAACACTGACCTCAAAACCCATAATGCTCGCATGCTGATCATGACCAACCAGTCTACCAAGTTTGAGGTCCCCGAGTCAGCACGTCAATCAATCGTTAGGAAACAGTGCATTGTGATGGATATAAGGGCTGACAGAGAAACAGACGGTCCCACTACTGGTGAATAAACATCAAATTGGAATCGTTTTGAAATATTTAAAGAAATTGAACATTTCTAGTAATAAATGAACAAATGCTTCATTTTGCACAATGTTGTCAAAAGTCATCGACTACAGGGGTATCAACGAGCGTATATAGGAGTAAAGGGTAAAACATTCCGCACAATGCAATACATTTAAATGGTAGGACTGGTCCTAAAACAAATTTTGTAACATTTCAAATTCATAATATGGAATAGGCAAGACGATAAATATGATCGTGTTGATGTTTTCATTCAGATTTTAATCATTCAACTGACTAGTTTTCAAAACCTTGCCATTGTATATTTATCATAAATATGTGTCTGTCTATATGCTCTTTTTAAGTAGGTGAGGTAATCGGATATGAATCTAAGTAGAGTCAATTTGAAAGGCATATGTCTACAGTGTATTTTTTAAAACGCATGTTAATATGAATATATTAACAGAGATAACTGTGCATCATGGTTTAATGACAAGGACATACAACTAGAAAGAATACTATGAAGGTACTTTGGAACTGTTGCGGGTGTATGTTATTACATTTCAATAGAAGACTTTACAGTTGTTTCTGGTTATATGTTTCAGTTTTTTTAAGATAAACGTACCTTTTAATTTTATAAACAATGTAGACCAGCAATATTGTTTCAAAACAGATGTCTGTGCAGGGCCTACAAGGCTTCAAAAGGTTGAAGCAAAGACATTTATGAGCTGATAAGTGTCCGTGTTGACCTAGATAAGTTGCCTCATCAGAGATGCAGAAAATATTTTGGGTCTACAATTTTTGTACAGGCGATAATAAAACGCTTCATTATTAATTTAAATGCACATGTCAAATACGTGATAACAAAGTTTTTGTTGTTATGTTAAAAAGATGTGATAAGGTGCATTCTAATGACATGTAATCTTAATTTTTCAACGTTTGTTATTATTGTCCTATACTGCAAACAATATATAAAACTGAAAATATTATTTTAAAAACGACAATCATAAGGCATAACTGCATTTGCAAGGTTTATAATACTGAAATTACGCAGAACTTAGGATGTAAATGCTAACTTAGCAATTATATTAAATTTAATCATGCATGTATGCATTATGTTACAGAAATTCACGATTGTATTAAATTTGTTCATGTTTTTTTACCTAAAAGCGAGCCCTTTTTTGTTTATAAATTACTAGTCTCATATTTAAATGTCAGGTAATATTTGTTTGGAGAAATGTTATTTACATTCATAGTCACAATTAGCAAATTCCCAAAATCCACGCTTCGGTTTACAATTCTTAACGTTTTACAAAAAAAACAATTTTTTTTCAAAGATGTTGGGTTCTAAATATTGACTATGTTAAAAAACACATATGAACAAATAAGAATCAGCAGAAATAAATTCTGTATATTTTTCCTTATGTTTGTATATGCACTCTACTATCAATAGTCATCAATCACAGAGGTATTCCTCTGATGATATGGGTCATCCCTTTCAGCCACAGGCTATTTTACGAAATATTCACTAGGTTAGATGAAAACTATGCAGATTTTGACTGAAAACAATATCATGTTTAAAATGTGTCGAGTATTGTTTATAACGTTGAGAATTTGCTCACTGCAAGTAAATGATCAATTTCCTACACATGCATTCAATTAAAGAGGCGCTTAAAGGTGAATGTATTCATTTTTTGCACAATTCCGGTCTCTGGAATATTAGGAAGATTTGTTTATGCATATATTATATAACATCCATATTTTCTCTATATTTTATAAAGATACAATATATAAAACATAAAAACTGCAAAATATAAATTTTGGAAAAAGCCAGGACAATTATGTTTTACATTATAACCCGTCTAGATACACTTTTGAACCAATCTATAGCACTTTGAGATGCATATATTGAAAACATTGTTGGAAATGAAGCATTTTACACTAACTAATAAATGAGCAAAGCTTTATTATAACATTCTTATTCATTAAGCACTTCGTTTTAAATGAGTGCAAACAAAATATGATTAAGCAGTTATAAAACAAGCCTCAAATTTAGTATTACTTCATAACGCATACCGATCATCAGAGTGTGTAACTTTGTGCATACATTATAAAAGTTACAATGCAACTTCTCTATATGAATTGGCTTTCTTGCTTTTGAAGGATCACCCTTTTACAGCATTTAATCAATACTAAGTATAAAACAATGTTTCTTATGACTATGCCACGACATATTGCAGTAGTGTTAATTTAAACATCACATACTGAGTGACTGAGCAAATTAAAAAAAACTGGTTGAACATTGTTTTCTAGCTTACTCGTTCGTCCAGTCTTATTTATTCAAGCGGTTATTCATGTCTTCTTAAGCTTGTCATTATTTTGGAAGCAGTAGAATGACGACTCCCCCACCATTTATTTACATTTTTGCATCGCCCTCAAGAGCGTGTACATCAAGGATGAAGATCCTTTGTAACCATCCGCATCAATGTGAGTCCGACGATGGTCAATATCTCTGAATTCATAAATGATTGACATTTCTCTGTTCTGTTTTATACTGCTTGAAAGAAAAGTTCCAGCTTTAAAGAGTACCATCCAATTGTAGCCACAAAATAAGCAAAATTTGCCTTTGTCTGACATGTATATATATGTCAACACTTTTTCCCATATAATCGCCCCTGTAACGTAGCAAGCAAATGCCTCATTTCGTACTATGAATTCAATGATTTCCTTAATGTAATTATACCTCCACTATACATTATATCGAGGGTCTGGTGCAAAACAATTGTAACTCCTTCACGAGTGCTAAAGAGTTATGATATTTTTGCACCAATCCTTTGATATAAGATAATCATAAGTCAGCAGATAAACTGACCGGGCGTCATTACTTCATTTGATATACACTGTCGTATGTAGCTAATTCCGAATCTGTCTAAACGTTAATATTTACATTCCCTATGTAACGACCAAATATTGACCTTATGCAAATAAAAGCGTTAATTTTCCAATGAACCTTTCATTTTGAAAATAGTTCTGACCGGTTATGTCATGAATCGAATCGAATACCGTATCGTGAAGCGACAATCTTTTTGACCATTCGTCATACAATACAATGTAAACAATGCATTGTAGCACTCAAGTGAACGATATTCACGATTTGTTCGTGTTATAAGGCGAACATTTATTTAAATCTGGATGTTTCGATTGCTTAAGGTGCAATAAGGTACTTTTGATTCTAGTCTCACGATGAAAACAATGTGCGGAGTGTGGCTTTTGTTTATTTGTTTAGCTAGACACGATGGATGGCATCAAGCGTTAAAGGCATGACCTTTTGTCTGCGGTGAATTCACGTGACAAAGAGTGACGTCATGTCGATCTTCTAAATGCCTGCCGCAAAGTTCGTCTAACTTTATTGTAAGCTAGATTCTAAGTAGATAATGCAATAAAGCGATGGTATGTCATCCGCATATAGTAAAACAAATATAAATATAAAAAATGAACGTCGTTCTACTATGATTAATAGGGGATATGAACTGCAACGGGTCTCTTGCAAAGTTTATTATAAACCCCATCGAGATCCACTTACTTTGCACGAGACCCGCTACAGTTCAAACTCCTGTATACAGTAGTACGACATTAACTTCTTGAATAACAACTGATGTTTAAGCTATTTAGAAGCACTTCGCCATTTGAAGTGACGTTTGTTTACAATGAAAACACGAGATTTGTTACTCGGGTGTATGTGTTCGGATTGGAGTGAGTCTTCGCCAAAGAGTGCGCCCAAAACGCCCTCATAATCGATGTAACTTTGAGTCCAATCAGGAATAAAAGTATATTTCGATTCGAATTCGACTGACAAATTTCTCCACCCACTCGTATTTGAGTCAGTTGAACATAGATTTTCAATAAACGATGGTATGCATGAAATGATCAACTGTACGTGTTTTAAAAACTAATATCACTTGTCACATACCTTTCATCCGTCCGACTCTTTTTATGTATTGATGGTGTGCGCTTGTTTAAGATAGGTGTTGACACCGCGACAAGTGGAAAGACCCTTGTCATGCCATCATTTATGTGAGGATACTTCGTTGAAAACGGCGTCGACATGAAAGGTTAACCGTTTTTACAACCATTGTTATTTGTTTAACTTAGAATGTTTCTTCTTAGAACTTTTTGAGATAAAACAGAATAAAATATGACTTGAAATTTTTGTTTTTTATGGAAAATTCTAACAAAAATACTTAGTTCATTTTAAAATACGGGCCCTGGTGACATTTTTACGAGCGATGTTTCAGAAAAAACACACGATACAATACTCCCATTTTTCCAACAGGACTAATTAGCTAAACGCATTATAGGTGACACTATTAGCGAGACGTTACAATACAAAATCGTTATGTAGAAGTTCGCGGGACTACATGTCCATCATTAATACATCATTCCATATAAATTCACTATATAATTCACGAACATTCATTTTCAAAACATACTATAACTTGATTATATTATACATGACGTCACCAGCATGATATAACGTCATTTTATATTCTCGATATATAACTAGTGATTTAACAATAAGTGACGTCATTATAAATAGCATTAGCAAGGCCGTACTATAATTGACGATATATGTGTTTAGCGCTAATAATCGTCGTACTGCAATTTATGATATATTTAAATAGAATCTTACTGTCTTGGTCATAATATTTTGAAAATATAAAACTCTTTGTCAGAAACTTTACAAACTTAACACAGAGCAGTGCATTACTGAAACAAATAAGATTTAAGATTCTACTGATTTCGCTCCGATTCGCCTGCGGTGAAATATAGCGTATATTCGATTTTTTTAAATTATATTAGAATCATTGAAGAAAATTGAAGAGTATTTTCTCGTTACAATGTTTTCAAAAGTCATCGGCGCTACAGTTGAGGAAAGGGCTAATGCGAGTTCATACGCTATCTACATGTACAATTAACTTATCTGGAAAAAATACAATGCAATTAAGGTCGTTTCTTAGAAAATATGCATTCAACTATATGAACATAATATTCTTAACCAAATCCTCTTAAGAATATGCGTATATATACGAATTGCTTAATTTCAATCGTGCACACCATCAGCATACATCTGTTTAAGGAATATAGCAATTGTTTTCTTTTCTGCCCTGTCACATACTTACTCGAGTTGGCATTATTCGGTTTTATATTTTTATTTTTCTATATTTTTTCTTTCCGCCTTAATTTGAACCAGTGTTATTGAAATGTCCGTGCAGTAGTAGCATTTTGCTGTTTTAGCGACTTGTACATTACATTCTTACGACTATTTAGCTTAATCATTAATGTGCCCCCACAGAGTAAATTAGCTTTTAGATGTGAATCTTGTAGGGTGTATTTGACATATCTTGCATGATCTATTTTCTACTTTTATTTAGTGTGCTTTTTTATTTAAGGAATGTGGGTTCTACGTGGAGTGTGGCGCCGCCGATGGAGAATGGGGAACGAACACGTTGTTTTTTGAAAGAGTCCGGAAGTGGAGTGGTTTATTGGTTGAAGCGGATCCTACAAACTTCGAAAAGTTGAAGTCAAAGAACAGGAAGGCTTTTCTGCTGAATGCCTGCTTGAACACAGAACCACATCCAGCAATTGTAAGAGATTACCAGGAACTATGTTCTTAGTTCGAATTAGATGAAGTTCGTATAAAATTCGAACTGTTGTAGCCGGGTCTTGTTTCCTGCTAAATTGGGAATTACGTCACTTCTCCATAACTATTGTTTGCAAAGAAGCAATAGCTCGCTTGGCTGTGATTATTACTCATTTTAATAATGTTCATTATTGCACTGTCCTGTCTCAAACCCTATATTTATCTTACATCCTCCATCCAAGCCCAAATCTAATATCCACCTTATTACTCAAATCTAAACTCTGTTTCCAAGATCCCAAACTCCCCTTCCTGTTTTCAACTCTCCAGTTCCCTCTTAGACTCAAGCCACACCCATTTACATTTATACCTCTTCACTTCATCCAATCATAACTACTGTAACAAAACTAATATTCAAACACCTTTCTCATTAAGTTCCCTAATATTCATAATAATTCCTTTCTTTCATAATGATCTAATCTCTTTATATTCCCAGCACAAATACAAGTATAACCTTATGTACTTTATTATTTGACAAGTTGAGCCCCTGCAAACATTCTGGGCTAATGCCTATCTACAGGATGTTTACATTAAACTGTTGACCAAGACATCTCTTCCTAGTCTGTTATTATAAAAATCGTATCTATCTATGTCTTCTCTTATGCCATATATCTAAACTAACTTTTTATAATATTCTGATCTGTATCCAAACTGTATATGAGCACCGCTGTGCGATTTCCAACCTTAAGACAGTTCAACCAGTGTAGATCTATACCAGATGTCATGTTAGAAATAATGCATCTAGCTATTCAAATATCTAGTCAGAACGGTAGAGAACAGAATAGACTTTTTGCCAATTTCAAACAGTGTACACCAAGATCAGACGCCACGTCTCCTGATCTTCACTGTTTAAAGGATCTTATGGTTGGAAATCTCACAGCGGTGCTCATATCATGATAATAATTTATATTCATAATTCATATTCATAATTCATAAAATATAATTTCATTTTCATAACTCTGTTATACTATTAAAAAAATTTACGACACGTATCAACAGAGCTAAAAATAATTTTGGTTAAAGTTTCAGTTTCAATATAACATGATTTCGACTCAACTAAGTTCGAGATAGCGAGGTTCGACTGTGCATGATTCAATTAAACATACATATAGACACACTTTATTGCTTTATCTCGTTACAAACATACATTACAATACAATCAATAAACAATTCACATCGTATGACTATAGAATAAATAACATATACACACTACGTAAACAACAGACAGAATATATTTTGTAATATAATCAATTGCCTTTTCTGCTTTTAGACGCACTTAATGTTCACCTTGTTTTGATTCTTTTCGGTTATTTGTACTAAACTCAAATACTTTATAATTCAAGACGTTTTAAAGAATTAACATGATTTTGGATATTTTAACGATAAAATAAACACAAATTTCACTCTACACTGAACGCCTTTAAAAACGTACCACTAACATTTTCATAAATTTATTCATAAATAGTGAATCAAATGTATTCAAATTTTCTAGGATCAACACACAATACCTTATCAATAATATATGTATATTTAATAGCCATATGTGTGGTATAAGCTAAAATCTATCATTAATGTCCAACACGGTCAAACACCGCTCATCGCAATTTGCTAGTTAGGAGTGTATGACACCACTTATTCGGTAGACTGTGGTGGTAGCAGACCGGACGTGGCTTCTTTTATTGGTCCTTAACATGTTGCCATCCTATTTCTTTGTTGTTACGCGAATTTTACCGTTTCTGTAAGTCACAGACATTGTTCTAAACGTTATACTGTAGAATGGTGACAGTTAAAGGACATTATACAACGGCTCAAAGGCTTAGCCCGGCGCGGGGCATACCGATTTCCTTTGATCTTGCATGTTCGTGTAAGCGCAGATCAACGTGGCGTGTCGAAATAAATCTATACTATGTTTATTCGAAGGGTAACTCGCTAATGTACATTTTTGTGACATAAAGGTCTAACACAGGTACTTAACTCGAGCTGCACGTGCAAATTATTGTAAATCGTAGATGCCGATACGGCTGTAAACTCGCATAATATGATTCGTGTTTATCTATCATATTCGATAGATTATGAACGTACCATGTCATATAATCAAAACTGTTCGAGATTATGTAAAATAGGGCCTCATAAAAGGGATCGCACAAGTGGTGCGTTTTTAAAGTCGTTCAGTGTAGCTGAATTAACATCGTTCAAAAAATGTTATTTAACTCGTCATAGTCCCGTTTCATAATGGTGCAGCCAAAGAACAGACGCCACCTTTACACATTGACAAGGCGGCGTCTTATCGTGTATTGCATTAGATCCTTTGGCGCTTCTATACGACATTTGTACCGGAAGAGTGGATCCTTGCTTCACATGCAATTTTCTACAATATCTACAATGAAATAATCTGCTGAAAAATATTATTATCAAGCAAACTATTTATGAATTGTATTGAAATCGTTGTAAAACATGAAGCATTTTATCGTTACGAGTCATCAATAGCCTTCAGCTAAAGAGGTGCTCAAATGCGCTTCTGTGGAAAAAGGAGCTAACTTACAGCCATCGATTGATGGAAACAGTCGAATTACTATAGTGTTGTTTCACTCAATCATGCAAAGCAGTTAACAATCATAAAAAGACATAACACATTGACTATTCCCAACTAAATGTTTACGAACATTGGGCATCATACAGCGGCGCTGGTAAGTTCATAACGGAAAATGATAAACCAACGGTACCGAATCTCTGTTAAATCGTTTCGTGAGGTGGGTGATAATGGTGAATGGAACAATCTAAAATTATCACAAACCGAACGATACGCATTATAAAGCACACCATGTCATATCTGAGAGTTTTGAACCGGCTTGTACACAAAGAGTAATCATAACCGAACCAGAGCGAAATCGAAACAGGGTATATTCTGTATTTATCCCTTTACTACATATTCTTATTCTAGATTATCCACAGTGAAAGTTCATGGTAAACTAATGATTATCTAAGAAAATGGACAACACAACTATGAATGACAGAAAACATTGTTGAAAATTGAGCATTCGCTCATTAGAAGGAAATACTCCATTTTAATGTGCTTCTATGTTTCCCAGCGTTTTTTTCTGCAGTGACGTCGAAAGAAGTATCTATGATATTGGAGGTTAAATCTTTCCTCAACAGAAGCGCCTTTTAGCGTATTAGTTACTGATATCGATTAAAAACATGGTAACAAGAAGAGCGTTTGGTCATAGCGAGCAAACGGTCCATTGTTTAGGTAGAATCTATGGTATAAAGGTTAACCATTTCCACCACAGAAGCGCCTTTTAGCGCATCAGATACTGATGTCGATTGAAAACATGGTAACAAATAGAGCGTTAATAGAGCGTTTGGTCCTAACGAGCAAACGACCAATTTTCTAGGATGTTTTTAACACCATTAAAAAATGTCATGTTTCGATTGCCAAGATTTCAACATATCTATTAAGTTATTTCTTTGTGGATAGAAAGAGGTCTAAAATGTATAATGGAGGAAGTGGTTAAGTCATGTAATATTTGGTCGAGCAGATTCAAAACACATTTACTTTTTTTCTCAGTTCCACATGTTTCACTAACCCCTTCGCTGCTTACCCCGAACCACAGTGTCAAAATCCGGATGAGGCGTCCTATAGTATTGCGCAAAATAAAGTAAATCTGCGAAGGTTGGAAATTAAGCAGACGAACTATTGCACATGCGCAATATTGCTTCCGGCAGAAAATGGTGTTAGCGATGCCCCCAGCACACTGAGCATCGAAATGCACGTCCTCGGCGCTCTGCACCGATGTACCCGTCGTATGTTTAGAGATTACTGCATGAAGCACACAGTAGTTTTGTGCACAATGCTTCACTTATGTGTTGAAATGGTCTATCATTGTATGGTTGACTTTCCTGTCTAGTTCACTTTTACGTCGACTTCCTATGAAATACAAAACATTAATAGCCGAATTGAATCAGCTTTTCACCATATCATATTGCTTAAGCCTACAGTATTTGTACACGTCAATATTACAGGTTCCATAGTGAACAGGCATAAGTTAGCGTGTTACCTTTAGGTTCTTCATTTGCTTTAACTTGTATAGCGTCTTTATCTCCACCGGTCTTGTCTGGGACATCATCATCTCCATTCGTATTTTCTAAATTAACTTTAGCAGCAGCATTGTTTCTTATGGTTTGTTGCACAAGTTTTGAGATTATGTGTTCTTGTTCTTTCACTTTGATCTGCAAGTCGACAATGCGGTTTTCTTGGTTCCTGTTGTTCTCATTTTGTTTCTGAATCACTAATCGAAGTTCTTGTAAAGATTCTTTTTCCCTCTTTGCGTCATGCCTCTGCTCTGCACCTAACATTTAAAGTTGAAACAAAAAGTTTTAGTTATCTAATTATAACAAAGACACATGCTGTTTTAGACTCATCGACAATGCCGTTAGTGGATGATAATGATTTATATTAGAACAAACGACAAAAATGTCATTTTGAATAGGTTTGAAAACATTGTTGACAGTGAACTTTGTGGACGTAACGACCAAATTCTCCATTTTAGACATCATTTATTGTAGTCTAGTCGTTGCTATAGAGACACCAAAAGCCGTTTCTATAGTTAATAACGTATATGTATATACCCATAAATGTAAGTGCCTAGCTTTGACTCTTTTTTTCATGAGCAGATTCCAACTACTAAATTTAATCATATTATTGATACCATCGAAACGTACCATTATTGATGTAGCTAGAACCTAGAATCGCTTTACGATGACTACAATTTCAAACGGTAGTTTTGTTGTCAATAATCAGCTTTTTTTATCTGTATTAGTCGGACAGACTTATACAAACGCGAAACAGTACAAGTCAAAGGGTCTAAAGTTTCACGGAAATATGAACGACTTTTCTTATAAGGGTCTTCACTGTATGGTAATTTTGATTTAATATTTGGCAGAGATAGGACTCACCATGAACAGGATATTAGCACTCTTTTATACAACATTTAATATAAATACATATATTCTTAAAATCATTAATAGAAACATCATTTGATATTAAATATGTTTAATCCACTAACATACCTTCCACAGTCTATGAAATATAAATACAGGTTTTATGAACAACTAAAACATAACATTCAAAATGCCTTATCTTCCATACATGGATCAAATCAGGAACGATATTTGTAACTACATATTAGACGAATGAGGTAATGTTAATGCTAAATGCATTTGAAAAGTTAAAAGACAAACACAAATGGATACGTGAGGTTTATAAATCATAGGAAGCAATAACAAAAGATTAGCAAGGTTCCTTAAAATACAAGTCTCAAAACAAGCAAAACTAAAAACAACAGTATCGGTACATGTTATCAAAACTGTACATGCAAGATTTGTAAAATACATATCTTTATCAACAGCTAGTAAAACGAAAATTCGTTACACAATTTGTTATTTACAATCACACTGAAATTATTATTTAATACCGATACAAACTGGACAGGCTTATACATATTTATAAATAGAGATTTGATAGATAATAGAGTAAAACAAAATAGGTATAAAATCATACACAATATCATAGCAACGAAAATTTATTTAA
>JAULCE010173087.1:0-11698 GCA_032359355.1 Macoma nasuta | reverse complement strand
TGTGTTGTAAATGCAGGTGGCTGCTTAATGCAGGCTGAAAGTAATACAGAAAGCTCCTATAGGAGCTTTCTGTATTACTTTTTGCCTACATTAAGCTGTAATCTGTCTTTAAAACCACATTTTAGGCATATTTCCTGTTTAGAGAGTGTCCAGTTTAGAGAGGTTTGACTGTAATAAGACATTATAAGAAGCTCAACTATTTTCAACATTTGCTTCTGCCTACATTAAGCTGTAACCTGTCTTTAAAACCACATTTTAGGCATATTTCCGGTTTAGAGAGTGTCCAGTTTAGAGAGGTTTGACTGTAATAAGACATTATAAGAAGCTCAACTATTTTCAACATTTGGGGGGCTTCATGAGGAAAAGGCCACTCTGAACTGTAATTCAAGTCCAGATTCTGTGTTTACCACGTGGTGTAGGCAACTTTCTACCCATCAGAAGGTACAGTTTGATGTCTGCTATCACTTAAACAGTGTAGACTCGGGCCAGCCTCCGCATCGGAGATTTAGCTTGATTAAGTGATCTGCTGAGATTCAAATAAACCCTTTACTTCATGAATATTCATCTTGAGACTTAGACCCACTTGGAATATTAAATGAGGTTTTTTATTGCATAAAGTGTGTAGATAAGACAAATCTTTTCAGAGGCAGACAGGGTAGACTAGGGCTCTACTGATTCATCAGGCAAACAATGCAGAACCCTGAACAGACAGCTCCTATAGGAGCTGTCTGATCTGGGTCTAACACTGTTTGTAAAAAGCATAAATATGTGTATACAGTGAAACCTCTCTAATGCGGCCACTTAAGAGAAGCATTGAGATCCTTAAAGACAGGTGGTAGCTTGATGCGGATCAGAAGTAATGCAGAAAGCTCCTTTGGGAGCTTTCTGCATTACTTTTGACCTGCATTGGGCTAGCTCCTGTCTCTAAGGTTGTCCATATGGGCTATTTTAAGTGGCGACACATTAGTGGGTTTTACTGTTTATGAGAAGTAAAGGGTTTATTGCATGAGTGAGTACTGAGATACAGATTTGATATGAACTTGTAATTTAACCCTATTAGCTCGGGAAACCAGTTTATATGTCATTTGCAAACAGTGTAGACCCAGATCAAAGGGCTCCTAGAGCAGCCCTCTGATCAGGGTCTACACTGTTTGTCATATTTTCATATTGAGGGGAGAAAATTCCCAAGATGTCAATATAAACTGGTCATATTTTCAAATGGAACAGTCCATCATTAAAAGGGTTAATCCTTGACCAGTGAATAATGCCGCCATCCCTTCTAGGGTCAGAAGAATAGCTCTTCTTCAGTCCAGGTCCACCTTCTCTAAACTTCTCAGGCTGAGATCTTGCTCAATATCAAAATTTTAATGTTGGGTTTTGACCCATAATTTTATTGAAACTGCAATAAATTTTTTACTTCAAGTGAAAAATTCCAAGTAAATTTATAACATAACTAACAGCGCCATCATGACGTAACGTCATTATTCATTTTGCGATATTCACGAGTAAATAATCACTAGTGAATTATTGCTTTTGGTGTAATGTCATAATGACGTAACATCATTATTATTTCTGTATAAAGAATGCAAATGACGATGTCTGAGATGGTGGGGAAATCCAGAAATGAGTCTTATTTTAGGTTTAAATTTAGATTTTTGTTTATCTTGCATTCGAGTTAATGAATTATTGGATTTATAAAATTTGTCTTTTGAACACGATAAAAACTCTTCTCGTTTTTATCGCTTTCAAAAGACTCATTTTATAAATCTAATAATTCAAGAGCACTCATGTAAGAACCTTTATATATCTAAAGTTGAAAATTTGAGATTGAGAAAAACTCTCAGCCTGAGAGATTTAGTGAAAGCGGGGCTTTGAAATATTTGTCTTACCTCTACTACTTTTGCTGTACAGCTCACTAAGGTGCCCGTTGGTAATTCATGAATCTCGAGTATGGTTTTTTCAGCCGCACCTGTTGGATTTGTTAGTTGTGGGATTAGTGCTTTGGCTGCAGTGTCATGTTCCTCAGGGATTTCTAGGTCAGGAATCATTAGAATCTTTCCTTCACTTGTCACAACTATTTCTCGTTGTTTGGAAATGAGATTTAGGATCATAACAGAGCGTCCAGTCTGTAACATTGGGAAAGCAGTTTTATTGTAGCATGACAATTTTGAGGCGCCAGTTGTGTCTGCAATTATGCATTCTACTACTGTCATTTCACGGTTGTTGGCGTTGGTGTATGTTCTGGGAGGCTGAGTATGGACTACTTTAACACGCACTGGTCCTTTTTCTTTCTTGTCGCCTGCTGGGCCACCTTTCGGGAGGTCACAGAGGAGCTGCATTAATGCAAGAGAAATGAATATCAAATATGGTAACATAACTTTACATAAGTGATATTGATGTTAGAAATATAACAGAAAAATACAATGTTCTGTTGGAACTAGGCATACATTATTAATTAAGCTTTTTTTGTATATTTAAAGCAGTAATTGGAAATAGGTATACATCATTGATTAATTGAAATATAATACTTCTGAATAATTGATTTATGTTATAAAAGAGGAAATATTCTCTGTTTTTTAGTCTCATTTCAAGTGCTGATCAGCATTTCAATTATTGCATAAGTGAATATAAATTGAGTAATTAATAATAAAGATAGTGCGCAAGATTCTAGCATCAGAATACAAATGTAGGAGTAAGTGTTTCAAAGTTAGTAAATTTCAATTGTTGAAATAATGAGCAATGTTAAAAGATGGGAAGAAGTATTTGTAACTTTACAATGAAGAGAAAAACTGGTTTTGTAACAGTTAACAGTTTAGAATTGCATGAAAGGTACATGAATGGTCTTATGTCCAAGTGTCAAACAGCTGAAATTCAAATGAAACAACATGCTACTTGGTGTTTTATTTGGATGCAAGCTGTTTCCAAATGTACTATTTGACTCGAAAAACTCAGAAATCAATCATGAATATGCTTACAGTTTAAAGAAAGAGTCTCGTAAAAATGAATAACTTCTTTATTGGCTTTAATTTTTGTAGGATCCAATGCCAATATACCCAAGCCCTGCAATGTTCTTACACGCGACAATGCAACATAAAACTGCCCATCAGCAAATACAGTGTTCCCTAATGACACAACAATTTTGTCTGTGGAAATGCCTTGTACTTTATGGATTGTGCACGCCCAAGCAGGCAGAAGTGGAAATTGGGAGCGATAAAGAGATCGTCCTCTGGAGAAAAATTCCTGGCTAATGGGGTCAATTCCAATTGCATTGTGCTCTGCATTATAAAACATTCTCCCAATAGAGTCATCATCAAACTGTACATAAATGCGTATAAGCATGTTATTTTCAAAAGCCATTGCTTGGACAAAACCTAATGCACCATTTACAAGACCTTGTTCAGTTGCAATATTTCTAATTAACATGACTCGTGTTCCGATTGATAGTGTTAACAATCTAGGTAACCCCCCAGCATCTCTATCATCTTCAGGGATAAAATCATCAACCATGTCATCTGTACCTATATCTGATGAATGGAAATCATGTACAGCTTCATGGTGTACACAATCAGAATTAATATCTGTTTGTTTAGCGTTATTGTATTTAGTAACTTCTTTAACAGTAGGATACACCCTTAAAGCACCAATGAACTCTGGATGGTCATTAGTTATTATTCTTGACATTAAAATGTTCATGTCTGTCTTGGTAATTTGACCATGTCTTATTCTATTTAGAATTTCACTGTATTCTACATCATTTGATTGTCTAACATTTGCAGTGAGTATGTATGCATCAAACAAGTTCCATAACAATGTGTTAGTGAATGCAAAACGCCCTCTAATCGGCTTTAATTGAAAAAAATCCCCTATTAAAATCACATTAAGTCCACCAAAGTAATCACTATTACTTTTGATAGAGGATAATCTTCGGTGTATGTATGTAAGCATTGAGTTTGAGACCATTGAGATTTCATCAATGATTAGAGTATGTATATTTTGGAATTGATTTCGCAGCTGTTGCAATACTCTACTGGATAATTCTTTGTATTCTGGCTCTCTGCCATGTTGAACTGGAAGTTTGAGGGCGGAATGCAAAGTTCTCCCATTTATATTTTTTGCACTCATACCAGTTGGACCACACACAAGAACAGGGTTTGCACCAACAAATGATGCTGTATAACATCTAAGCCATTCAACAACAGTTTTTATTAGAAATGACTTTCCGGATCCACCTTCTCCACTAACAAATATGTTCAATGGTGAAGAACAATGTGATAAGAAATGTCTTTGAATTACATTAAAAACAGTTTGTTGGTTGTCGTTCAGGCGTGCAACTTGCTGAGAAATTTCTTCTGGTGATAAGCTGTTCACCTGAAGGTTATGTATAGTTTCATCTGTGGTGTAATTATGATAATCACATGCATTTTCAGTTTGAGAAGGTACAGTGGCATTGTTGAATAAAATGAATTCTTCAGCTATGTTGTCATCAGTTTGACTTTCTTCATCTGTGTTTGGTGCAACTATTGCACCCAAGTCTTCATTTGTTGTTCTTATTATTCTTACAATTTTCTCAATATCATGCATAAATGAAATGTATTGTATGTCACTTAAATCAATAAGATTATGTTGATTGATGAATGCTGTTTTAGCTGTTGGGAAAGAACCTAAAAGCTGACTTTCATTACGGTATGGTATATGAAGCATAAGAACAGAAAAAAAGTATTCATCACTATCTGCTTTAAATTTTGGAGTTCTGATCACTGCAGGCTGTTTTCGTTGTTGGATTATTTTCCCAAGTGATTGTAATTTAAATCTAGGGAGTGAACGCTTTGAAACATTTACAGTCTGTGATTGTGACAATTTGTAGTTAGAAGCAAACTTGAAAAGTGAAATATTATCCATTTCTGCTGGTCTGTCAACATAATAATCTAATATATTTGTTGAAAATATATCTGTGCTGTTATCAGGTAATGCATCTCTTTGATGTTTAGGCTTCAACAATCTGAAACGTTGATTGAGTGGCCTTGTGTTTAAATATACCACTGTGCGAGATTTCCAAATTAATTGCATATTCCCAATTCGAGCTGCTGCTTCTTGTGCACTTAACCGCCTAGACTTCAAAACGCAATTGCCAATAATGTACATCTGTCTCTTTAATGAGTATGCTTGAGGCTGTGAAGAAAAATTGTGTATTACTTTTGATAAAGCTTCTTTCAGATCATCTGGTTCAGCTTTAGCAATGTATGAACAAACATAGTATGCTAAACCATGGCTGCTACTAACCATCTGAATATCCATGTTTGCTCTCCATCTTCGGAGTATAACATCATTGTATGCATTAACATATATGTCATGGTCAGTACGTCTAGTTTCATAAAATCTGCCTCTACTGTTTGTGTTAGTATGATTAACATTTTGCAGTAGATGAGTATTTTGAGTAGGAAGTCGTGGAAACCCAAAACGACATGCAGTGCTTCTTCTTTTTCTGCAAGTTGAAGTGTGATGATGAATTTGTAATCTAGATACTAAATCGTGCAATTCTTTATCTTCATTCTCAGATGGAATTGTTGATTTAATAATAGAGTCTAGAAACTGTATAATCTCCTCTGAGGAACTGGACAGTAAATTTGGGGCTTTGTCTATCCACAGAAATATATGCATGTGAGGACTTCCTCTATTTTGATATTCAATACGTGCAAAATAATCAGTAACGTCACCAAACGGAGATTGTGAGCCCTTGATAATTTCTCGAAATAAAGATTTCCATCTTCTTTCAAAATGGAAAGAAGTAAGCAAAGGATTTCTAATCATATTAGCAGTTGTGGAGGGAGAACTAATACATTCATTGTATGATCGTCCTGTAAGCAACATATCTAATTCTGGCCAGTGGCAATCATCAGCTGATAATGTGACAAACAATGTTGGTGGGCCAATACATTTTACCATAGATAGCAAGTCATGTAAGACATTTATCCAATATGCAACAGTGCCTCGAATGTTTTTCATAAACATAAAGGAGTTGGCCTTTACTTCTGAATAGTGTTCAGAACTGATCAGATTTCTAACAGTCATTGATGACCCTTTTTGCAATCTCATTTGTATTTCAATGTCATTTGCTAATTTAACTTGTTCCATATGATTAACTGCATACATTAAGTATGGTATATCTGTTCGCCACCGGCTGTCTTTATTGTACAGACGCATTAAAAAATATTTATGTACAGTTAATGGAAGATAACGTTTGTCATTTAAACCACCTCCACCTAAAGGAAAGAGTGTAGGAAATGCCAATTCCTCTCCATGAGGTATGCGTGATAGCCAAATAGGTTCATTGAACAAAGTTGGGAGTGAAATAGTGTTACTGGTGCGAATCATTGTCTGTAAATCAACTTCTGGTAGCACAAAGTCGTTTGAAATAACAGAACAATGTGTGACATTCTGAAATAGTTCTGTTATCTTTGAAGCATTGGTATCACCAGTGGTATTGTCAGTTATATTCAACTGCATGTCAAAGTTGGGGAAGTTCACATATAAATGATTATGTTGTTTTAGCCACTGTATGGCATTCTTGACTAAGCAGTAATTTGCAATATTTCTAAAAGACATTGTCTGTATTTGTTCCCTCTGTTGATTCAAGAGAAGGAATTTTTCATCTTTTTTCTCCAAAAGCTGTTGGTAATAATCATTTAAATCAAGTGGAAAGTGGATTGCTAAACCTTTTTCTGCAAACTGTCCTCCTGGAAGTATCAATATGGTCATGAAACTTTGAATCTGAGAAATCATGCGTTTTTCAGCAATATCAAGGACTTTGAGACATTCTGGTACATCACCTGCATACATGTTATTGTACTTGCAATGTGGTGGTAGCTTCTCTTTTGTTAAGTATGATACACAAATATTACAAAATGCACTATCTGGTTCAAACTGTATGAAACTCTCAGAAGTTGGAATAAAAGGATTTATAATAGCAGATGGCGTGAAATATTTAACCTGTTCTGGAAATAGAATTTTTTCACAACAAATACAATATTTGCTCAGTGTTTCCCTAATTTTATTTTCATAAAGATATACTGGACATTTTTTAGTACACTTCCTGTGTTGCCTTGAGTGTTGTAAACATACCGGGAAATGATTATTTGAGGCAGTTGCGTTTTCTGTTAGGTTTGAATTCTGAGAATGTTGAACATATGGACTATTTTCCATAGAATTGGTTGTGACTGTTGTATGTGAATGCTGTTGTGAATGTGACAATGAATAAGATTGCTCGGTCATGTTTTCAGATAGGTTTGAAGTATGGGAAAATCTTGCTTGTGTTTCATGTGGAATGTCAGCATTTGCGTCAGCTTCTACATTTGGCATCAAACTAGGCTGCTCATTTACTATAACTGGTGTTAAATTAAACTGAACGTTTCCAAACTGTGCATTGATAAAGTCAGTTAACTCATTGATGGTGTCAAAAATTATCAGTGAGGCAGTACCTGTACTGGAAGAAATGCCATTACTGTCTCTGGCATGGGAATCAAACATAAACCATTGATGGTTCTGTCTGAACACAGAAATTGTGTTTAGTCCAATCGTTAATAAGAAGGAGTCAGAAATAGTACTGCCTTGTTGAATGGCATCGTGTAATGACATGCTTCCAGTTTCGTTTATAGCAGCAGTCGTCGGAGCATTATTAAGATATGGTAAATTAACACCATGAAAAATGTCCGTGTAATACACAAAATCGACCAGTTCGTTATCAAATTCTATGGCTGCTGGAAGTTCCCAATGGCCTAAATAACGAACACTAGTATTCGCAGACCCTGCTATGATTTGTTCATACACACGATGACCTACTGAAACTACTCTGTCGATGACATCCGTGTCCCATCTTGTAGCGTTTGGTACCTGATTAATGCTGATCAGGAAAATGACAGTCAATGCAATTGCAGTACACTGATATCCTGCAGCATGTGAAAATATTTGGCCCTGGTGAAACCGACCATTTATTACTTTTCTTACCATGGTTGTTGTTTGCTGGTTGTTTGTTGTTGTCCCAGGAAGGAATGGCGGCGCAATTGACCGAATCACTCACGTTACTCTGTGTATTTACAATGAATAAATTAATACGCGGTAAAAAATAGGTCGTCAGTTCGGGACAATTTACGAATAATGCATTTCATAAAAAAATGTGAGAAGTCCATTTGTCTGTCAGTTATTAAGTACTCACTTTGTGAAAAGCCAAAGACTTTCCATTTGTATGTTTCATATGATATAAGTTTGCGCATCAATTTGATCCGTAAAGATAGATTAGATCTATTTTCAAGGTGGTTAGTGTTGACTAAAAGTTGAAATTGAATCGATATCTTAATGTGTATACTTTAGACAGATAACAATTGTGGAAGTATAGATTATGTTATTGTTAGTCATTGGAATATAGAATGATTAATAAAAATGGAACATTTTGCAAAGAAGTTGATCATACGATCGACTTTAAATCAGTCACCATAACATACGAATCACTGGAATCAGTATGTGTCTCTAGATTTAGTGTGAATTGACCATCTGATTATCAACCAATGAAATCTTCATATTTCAGCATGTACACGAAAGTGGAAATTTATGATCATTCCTGATTGGCTAAAATTTATATAGGGAAAGTGATATCATACTAGCTGCAAGCAGCTAGAAAAAAGTCCACGACAAGTGGGGCACAATTTGTACCCACCAATAACTGGACGATAAATGGTATTCCTATATCGTAGAAATATGTTATCTAGAAGAAAGGCGAGTGCTTCACAAACTTCAGAGCAAGTTCATAGAGTGTATCGCTTAACTTGCTCACCTGTAAAGAATGCAAGTTCAGTATTACACGCGATTTTCTCTTTCAAAAGTCTTCTGAATAATTGAGTAAGTTTATCTGTAATATGGTCATGTGGAAGAGTAGTAGTGTAAGTCATAGGTGCTAAGTGTGGATGCTAGAAACCGTTTGTTTTGTAGTTTACTTAAGCCTTCATTGGAGATTTTTATTGACCAAAATAAATTAATTCCCGAATTCTGATAAGCCTTGTCACAATAAAATTTCACGTGCTCTTAAGTTTTATTTAGACAAGATGGTAATTGTTATGACAGTTTAGTAGTGGTACAAGAGCTTGAATTTGCAATGAAACGTGCTTTGTATGGCTTCTTATGAAGTTTAGATGTCAAGTACATGGTTGAGATATTGTGTTCTGTAATTTTTTCATATCGGCTCTCAGTTGGTCACACTTAGAAACATGTTCTGATATTATTGAACGCTCAGACGTCTGTATCGAAATATACAAGTTAGTATTGAAAATTTCTTGAGATAAAACATCAATATAATGTAATTGTCATATGATGATCACATTATTAGATGCCTTATTAGCGGAACCAAAAACATATTTAGAATGTGGATCTTGAAATCCTTTCTTAAGATGGCGGCATGAAGTTCTAGGTCTTGGCAGAAGAAGATGTTTGTTGGCAGAGCCTCTGCAATATTAACACGGCAATAGTCAAACTCTATAACAGAAGGTAATCTAAATTTCGGGCCTTTAGTATGTAAATTCCTAAGCCGTTTATCTTTGATGATGTCAAAATTGCTAGTAATTTTATGGCCAATCGGATAGTAACACAATTCCGAAGATGCACATTAGCAGCAAGCTGGTAGATTTTCCTCAATCTTTTAATCTGAAAAAAATATTTTTGTAATTGAAAATGATACTTCTGATAGGTTTGTTATATTTATAACATATAATCAGCGGTTTTGTACTCTTGAAGTACTTGGGAATAGAGTCAGTTACATTTTTATCTCTAATTTGGTTTTAGGACATGCTGAGTTTAACTTTGAAATAAAGAAGCAGTGCCATTGAGAGGACCGTTGCGAAAGAATATTTTATCAGCCTGCTCGTCAATCTCCCTTAACGCTGATATTGAGAAAGCCGATAAAGCATGATACGCTTGCCAGATGCTAAGGGTAAGTTATGTAAATCCAAAATAGACATCTTAAGTTGCGATTTTTGTTTAACATTTCCATTTTTTCACGAATGCCATGTGACCTAGATTTACGTTTACTAATAGAAAAATCTAAATCAGTCGCATCAGAAGATATGGAAGACATCAAATCGGAATTAAAAGGAATAAATAAAAAGCTAATCAGTGTCCTTACAAAAGATGACCCTACCTTAAAGAAGCTGATCAAAGATATCTTTACAGAAATGAAAGAGGAATTTCTCAAGTCCATCTCACACAGAATCGACACACTTGAAAATAGAATTTTTACAGAAGAACAAGAAACAGACAGCTTGAAAGAAAAGATAAAATACCTTGAGGCCCAACTGAAAGCTCAGAAGACAGAAGAAAGTCGTTTGGTGAGAGAAATGGAAAAACAAAATACCATGGTAAAAGGAGTACTCAATGAGCAAGAGCAGTATAGCCGAAGGAACAGTTTGAGAGTAAGTGGTATAAAGGAAGACAAAGGAGAAAACGAAAGTGCTGAAACCACAACCAGCAAAGTCATAGAAACCTTAAACAAACACATGGAACAAGTTAAGATCAAAAAGAGTGACATTGACGTAGCACACAGAGTAGCTAATAAAGTCAAAGGAACAAGGCAAATTATCGTCAAGTTCGTTTCTAGAACCAAAACAGAGTCTGTCTTGAAAAACAAGAAGTCGCTTAAGGGAAGCGGTGTTTTATAAACGAAGACCTTACCAGACTGAACCAGCTAGCCCTGTCTTGCATCAGGAAGAAGCTCCCAGACGAAGTGGAAAATGCGTGGACCAGAAATGGCCGCATAAAATACAAGAACAGAATGGGGAACGTACACAGGCTTGAATTCAGTGAATACCAGACCTGGTTCGACCTGCCATGGCCAGCACCGGAAACGCCAGAGGCGCAGTGAGCACTTAGACACTACAACCGCTTAGTAGGTCCTGTTCTTAATTTCTATTACAGATAGTATAACAGTGATTTTAACGTAAATACATATGAAACATATAAGCCTACACGTGAAAAAAGCTGACCACATCCTTTCCTCCACAAACACTCGTTTAGCGCCTTTGGACTAATGTTTTTAAACAAGGTAAGAAATGGAGCATTTGCTCGTAATGGGAAAAGTTAAAACAATGTAATAAATGGAGCAATTGCTCGTAATGAGCTAATGCTCAGTTTCCTACAATGTTATCCGACAAAAAAATATAGAGGCCGTTTCACAGCTTAGGTTTCTTGAAAAACACGCGTTAATACTGTTAAACATATAGGCTTAATTGACAAGTGAAAATAGTTTGTGAAGGAAATGGTTAGTACCAACAAAACGTAGAAATGTGTTAAAAAGTGTATCAAATGTGCCACAATCAATTGTGCTTTTTAATATAAAGAGAGAAAAAACACCAACTTCAACCAAGTTATAAATCAACATGGAAACTTCGCAATGCTTTCCACATTAGATAAACGCTTATACATGAAATAAACAACCATTAACGCTTACATCAACTTTACAGAGATCGAACCAAAAACAACTTGAATCCACCATGACATGTCGATTACATCGAAAGAAAATGGATCTAAACTGTGAGAAAATATAAAAAAAAAAACCAATGGAGCTGTTATACTTAACACAAGTGAATGTAAAACAGTGTACTGTTCTGTATGTAATGCTGCATTATATATATTAATCCTTCACAAGACATAACCTAATAGA
>JAULCE010172976.1:0-11699 GCA_032359355.1 Macoma nasuta | reverse complement strand
TGGGAGCACATAAATGATTTAGCTAAATATTCGTAATAATGTTATGTACAAGTTTCTAAAACAGCAAACTGCTACTTCTACACCGACATTACAATCACACTGGTTCAAATTTAGGCGAAAATAAGGAAAATTATGGATAAAAATTAAGTTTATGACTGAATATAAAAAAAAAAACATTCAAGTACTTATTAACACAGTAATATATCAATTACCACACCGCCTCTGAGCTGTTTCTACACTGGTTTGCATTACGTATTGCACTATGCAAGTGAACTAGACAGAGAAGTACCAATATTTCCAGACTAATCAAATCCGTCGTAAGCGTCAAATAATGTATGATCGCGACTATCAAGGACATATGGTCATTTAGTGCAGAACAAATGTAATGCAGATATATCTGTTTCAAGAGGGATTTCTGCATGTAGCGACCATCTGTCCTAGACACTGCATATGATGTCTCATGTTTGAGTGACCGCTTAATACAAGTTTGATTGTAATACATATGTCATTTAGTTAAACCCATCTCAAGTAACCACTTAAAAACCCCAATATGGACTGACTTTGAAACAGGTGTTAGCCTAATACAGGTCGAAAGATATACAGAAACCTGCATTAGTTTTGATCTACAGTTGATACCCCATGCCTTTAGAGACACATTTGCTTCTTCACTGAGTGGTCGCATTAGAGAGGCGTTATTGGGGTAAGCTAACTTACCGTTTGTGATTGACTGAATGACCAATATCACGAGATATATCCAAATCGACATTTCTGCATTCCGCATTATTCACAATGAAACGCTCAACCTTCATCCGTTCCACTACATAAACACGGAAGTTTTAAAAAGTGTGTTATGCCTTTTTGGTCGACATAAGAACGGTCGTGGTTGAAGTATTTTGAACTTTGCCTACGTCTAGCTGTAATAATAGAATGTGTAAACAAACCGGATTCTCTTAACCCTTCACAGCTTACCCCGAACCATAGTGTCATATGCAAACAGCTTAGATCCGGATGAGACGCCGAGTAACTCGACGTCTCATCCGGATCCAGGTTGTTTGACACTTGGCCAATATAAATGCTAATCAGAGAAGTTTAAAAATGTCGCAGAATAAATATTGCGCATGCGCACAGTTACTTCCGGTTGTGAAGGGGCTAAAAGATCTACGCAGCTGAACACAAAAAACTAGTTCTATGTAACTTCGTCTAAATATTACCGACACTGAACAAATGATAGATATGAAACAGAGGCAAATTCGACAACTCTTTTCATCGCTTGATAAAAGCTTTAAGCTTGTTGTGTTTATTGAATTGGCGAAACCTGACAATTACTCACTATAAAATCTAAATGTCGACTATCTGTACATATGAGAAAGTCAGTCAGATGCTATTGTGTATACGTGTTTAAAACTCAGATATTGGTCAAATATAAAGCAGGCGACACAGTTAGAAGGCGATAAATTGAGCAGCGTTATACGGGGTAATGGGTGTGATGTCGTGTAACTTATATAGGCAATTTTGTTCTACATTTGGTTTCTGTAAGTACTCTTGCATATCGCGAGCAGTTCTAGAATGCCAATCACATACATTGTAGATCCAGGCGAGTAACTGGAAGTCTCATTAGAAACAGCATTGTTTGATACACGGAATACATGTTCACATGTTAGCAGACGACAGTTAGACCATTGTGCTTAACCCTTTTACCAAAGTGTTATATGCAACAGCTTAGATCCGGATGAGACGCCGATTAACTCTGCGTCTCATCAAGATCCAATTTGTTTGACACTCGGCCAATATTTTGCTAAAAAATAAGTTAATCTTGTGAAGTTTGAAAATGATTCAGAAGATTCAGACGATTTTTTTCGCATGCGTAGAATTGCTTCCGGCAGTGACGGGGTCCAAATTCACTGGTGTCCTGCAAATCGCAACCAAAATAAAATACAAAAAAAGCTAGAATTGAGTTCAGACGCCGAGTATTTTTTTGTCTTATCAGGATAAGAGGTGTTTGTCAATCTGCCAACATGTGAATGAAAAACATAAAGTGATTCGGACTTTGTGATAAGAAAGAAGACAAGAGTTTAAGCAAGATGACAATTTTAGAAAGACAAGACGTCAACGCATTGAAGGCTATAACTGCACATTAAATACTGCGATGAGATGATTTGAACCATTTTACACCGCTGGAAAAAGTGTTATCTGCTTAAACCCTCGTTTGTTTGACAACCCATTACCTCATATGCTATATAAAGAACATTATGTGGTTTGCTATATTTAGCTGAAACAAAAAATAACTTCTGAGACAAACATTGCTAATTTTGATTTTTGTTTAAAAAATTATTATGGAAAATGGAGCATTTCGAGGGTTGAGTGCAAGAGGGTCGTAACTGCCTTTTTTATCTATGCAGTTGAGACCGTCTTGCACTCAACCCTCCTGAGGAGAAAATGTTCCATGCCTAATTATGTATTCAAAAGTCAACTGTCTTAGATGCATCAACATGCATCTGTATGAGGTAAAGGGCACACATATAACTCAGAGAATATTTATGATGAAGACTCTAGAAAATTAATTAAATGTTAAGCCACATTAAACATTAAGTAAGGCAATTTTTTCCCATGGCAAACAGGCTAGAGTAGACCCATACCAAACAGACCTTTATCTCTCTATTTGATTGATTGAACACATTATATCATATTGCAACACCAGCCTTTCCAGTCTATAGGATGATTCAAACCATTTCTAAAAGTGGCTGAAGACTAAGAGCAACTACAATATGTTGTTTTTTACGCATAAATCTATGGACTTGAATAACCATACGTCTTTTGTTGTAAATAAATTCAGACTTCCAAAAACCATTACATCACATGCTCAACAAGTTACCTCAAGTCAATACAGTCAGTAGTAAAAGTCATTATGTAAAGAGTTATCAAACAACCATAGTACATTTATAGACAAATATGGTTAATATTAGGATTTCAAACTCAATACATGTAAATTGCAATACACAATCCATTCACCAGAATCCCAGAAAATGTGCGTATTGCAAAATGCAAAAATCCTTATTTTACCCATAAACCCTATTGACGTGACCACTCGTTAGAATTGTCTTGAATAGACTATACTAATAAGTGGTCATACCATATTTAGTGTTTCATTTGGGTCCAGGGCTGGGAAAAGGGCCCTTACGACACTGCAAACTGTGTAGACCCTGATCCTACGCTGCAATGAAAACGCGGTGTCGGATCATGATCTTCATTGTTTGAAGAGTTAAACGTGAATATACAAAGGTCATAAACAAGTCGCAAACAATACAGACTCTAATTGGAAGTCTCTATGTCTGATCTGGTTCTACACAGTTTACAATGCTGTAAGGGCCCTTTTCCCAGCCAGCGGCCAAATTTTATGCATGCTAATATGTAGCCTTTGTTCCCAGTATGTAAATATGTAAGAAGTTATCCATGCATATTCCCAAATATTTTTACCCTAATTATATATGGAATATCTAACACCAACATATCTAAGGCTTGGTGCAAAACTATTGTAACTCCTTCACATTTGTGAAGGAGTTACACTTGTTTTGTGCCAAGCCTTCAATATCAGCAAGTATAAACCATATCAAAGTTAACTAAAGGCAAACGTTTATAAATTTACCACCGAGTAGACCTTTCTTTTTTAAAATGACAGCCTTTCACGAATGCCATTATTCTCTAGACCTGTGACTAATTGTATTTCTGGTTACAAAATATCAAGTCTGCAGCTAGCAACATTACTTTCATTAAAACCAAAATGTTTCTAAATGAAACAGTAGAAAGCAGAACTGATGGACAAGTTACCAACAAGATACTACATACTTCTGATACTTGTCATCTAATCAAATTCAAGCCTGCTTACATAGTAATTAGAATTTAAAAGAATGTTCTCTGACAAAAGGGGTCGTTATGACAAAAAGTTGATTTTCGTTTTTGGGCTTAAAATAAAGCTGCATCATTTTTTCTCATATACTGAAAATTTCATTTTTCAATTCTGAATAGTTTTTCAGATATAAATGTTTCTATGACGCTATGTGAGAATTCAGTACTGACGACGTCATCGTGCAGGAAATAATGACGTCGTTAAATGCGCTCTTTTGACGTCATCAACTCAGTGTCATAAAGACCCCTTATGTCAGAGAACGGGCCATATATATTGTAGGTGGAAAGGTTAATTAAATATTTCTGTAGTAAGAAATAAATCTTGACTTGATTTTATGTCCTTTAAATGATTTTAAATCATACAAGGTTTAACCCTTAAGCTCCGCCGATAAAATGTGCTCACGTAGTTCTGAATGGCATTCAATGTAGACTTTTTACACCACACAATTATCTCGAACTCGGTTAGGTCAATATCATGTTTTAATCGAAACTTAAGTCTAAAAACATACGTTTCTGTTCGCACTATCTACACCTTTTACATATAGGGCTGTGAAAATGCACCTGACGGTGTTCCTGATTTGGTTGCTGACAAAAAACTACATTTACTTCTTCTGTTACTTTAATTTAAACTATTACGTTAAGTAATGCTACATCAACATATTGACTACAGCTCGAATAACTCTCACTGCAACAACATACTACTTCTTCTACACCTAATTCTACTACTAACACTACTGTCGATACTACACGCATCACCACCACTACTATAACTCTTACTACTACTACTTGGTCGTTCTGTGATCTAAAATATATGCTGCTGTGCCATTAAATTGTTATAAATATATGTTAATGCCATGTTAATGGTAAATATTGATATACTTTGTCATGACTAATACAAGTAGTAGTACTAAATATTGTAATTGATCCTATATAACCCCTTTAGTGCTTAACCCGAACACAAGTGTCATATGCAAACAGCTTGGACCGGATGAGACACCAAGTAACTCGTCGTCTCATCCGGCTCCAGGCTGTTTAAAAGTCGGTCAATACTTTTGTCCTGAAAGTAAAGTTTGAAAAGCATTGTAGGAAATGCTGCTTATTATGGACATATTTACCAGTTTCCAATATGCATTTGAAATAATTCAAATTCGTCTGTGTCCTTTTTCTTCCCATTAAATTCCCTTTCGTTTATCAGATGCCTCCTTTGTAGACAAGTCTATGATAACAAAAAGAGTCAACGTGTATTCTACTGAAGCTATTATGGGTTAACGGCTTTCCTACAGAAATGATAAATTATTGTACTATCAATACAACAGTAAACAGGCTTGTGATAACCTTTGCTACAGGTTCAACTAACTGTGTTAGCTTTTTTACTTCAATTTTTATCAGTACACATGTGGAGGTGTTTTTGAACATCAAACTGAATAATTATTCGTAATGACCTTTTGAAGTTACAATTTTTTAAATTAAATTAGGTTTGTCAATTGATTGGCATGCAGTTTTCAGTAAATAAAAAAATGAGAACACATTAACCTTTATATTGGTATTCACGACTACGACGTTTATTCAAACAGCTTAATATATCAAATCAGTAGCCGAGTAGCTTGGCGTTTGATCTTGACCTATGCTGTGTTACTCCCTGACAATAGCTTCACACAATTTGAAGAAAATCGATCCTTATAAAAAGGGAGACGATATTTTGAACAAATTTCTTTTCACGTAGCAGGCTAAATTGGCAATGCCTTAGAGTATTACATCACAGGACAACAAAATCCGTGTTAAGTCAACTTTCAGTCATCTTTAAGAAGTTTTATTCAATAATACTAAAGTGACTTCAATGAGATTCAATCAAGACCATATTTGATAAAAAAAAGTACACAACTGCTGGCGCTTTCTTCTGTGAAAGTAACCTAGATGACATTTGCAAAATACGAGGGAGAACAAATAGAAAGTTCGGTCTTCCGGTTGAGGTAAATGTAACACATTAGATTCGGGATGTTTTAAAAATCAAGTTGAGATGCGGGTCCATTTCGGTAATAATCCTCTTTGTAAAATACAAAAAAAAGTTTTCCTTTTTCCTAGATAATATTCTTATTAATCATTTACTATAATTGTGAATTAATAATACTACATAGAGAGTAAAGCATCACGAGCACTAGTACAATGTATTTGATGGGATTATAATGTTGGATTTCATATCAAAATTATGATATGCCTAGGTAATAACTCTTTTACGTGTAAACACGTGAAATGATGCTGGTCGGTATAAATACTTCATTAGATTTAATGAGCGGTATTATATTGTACTTGCCAATATGAACTTGGTCAACAAATGATCATCTGAAAACGAAGTGTTCATTAGCTGTGCATGTGATGTTTCCGAAATTACGTATTTAATAATGTAAAAGGATTGCCTAGGTCACAGACTAGTACAAACACACAACGGTATAAAGTGATTTATTATTAAAGCAGATGGACATTTAATTTTTATTACATGACATTGCGTTTGTGTATAATTTATGTACATCACTTCATTGGAGCCTCAGTGATGCTTTCATTGATCTACTTACATATAAATATCTATTGAATGATAATAACAATATCACCAGCAAATATTTTAATGAAATTTCTGCTTTGTAAAAGTAGATAAGAATTTAAGCTGAATTTCACAAGTATGTAGATAAACCTATATTATTTTAATTTATATGGGGGGAAATGTATATATTTAGTGTAATAAACGAGACTACTGAATATATAATGTCGTCCAAAATCTAAATATGTCCTATTTAATAATATCCAGCGATTCACAACTGAAACTAACTTAATCAATATATATGTTATAGTCTGTCAATTTTACATTAAGGAATACTAATAAAATAGATTAATCCAAAATTAGTATTCTACGTCAGTATTAGTCAACGTTAATCATTTCAGAATAATCCTAATAGTCACTCCGCAGTATAGAGTAGCAATTCAATCTTACAAATTTTAAAAATCATTAGGTTCCGACGATAAATAGCTTGTAGTACAGACATATATAACAATCATTATTTGTCAGTTGTCATGTGAAATTGAAACTCATATTGATGTAGAACAATGACATAATTTTTACACAATCAAATAAAAAGTCTTCATTATGTTGTGGTTAATATGTTGCAGGTCGTAGAGTATTCCTGTATTCAACGTTATCAAATGTCTGTAAACTATTATTTTCAACAATTACAATATTTATGTGTTCTTATTATGAAGAAATTAACCATTGAGACTTTTCGTATATCTTTGGTGTTTTTCTAAATTTGATGTTTTTCACGCGGTTTAAGAAAAACACCGACAATTTAATCAAATTCAATTACGTATTAAGTATATCAAAATATTGCAGTAACGTGTTTGCCGACACGCATCGATTTAATTTTCTCAAACCAGGCAAGAGCCAATTTGCCCAAATGACATTTACGTGGTCTAAGGAGTAAACCAACACTTTATTTTATATGTACCGTATGAAGTCGTTATTATCATACTATTATGATTAAGTATTGTAGACTTATCCGGGCGGAAATAATCGGGCGGATAATTTGAAACATTAGGCAAAGGAAGACTGACATTTTTGTATCGAATGTTTTGAATAACTACCAGTTACAGAGGCGCTTAGAGGCGTTTATGCTTGTGAAAACAAGAATTGAAGACTACCATATTCACGCATGCTATTATGCAAACCCTTTACACTAGATGCAATACGACGGCTTGGATCCAAAAAGCCGTAAGTGTCCTTTTGGAAAAGAGCACTTACGGCCTTTTGGATCGAAGCCGACGAAATTATAGCTTTACATGAAATATTCAGATACCCTTTAAAACACAGGAATATTACGGTGAAACAACATGGATTTGTTTGATCTAAAATATGCTGGTTTATTAAATATCGCCTTTAAGAAGCAGTAATAGCTTGCATTCAAAATAAAGGTAGCATTAGCAACGTTTCCATATTACCCACACTAACGTACTTGCTATCAGCTTAAATAACTGAACATGTGTGTTCATAAATTCGAAGCAAACATCTCATTACCAATCAATCCAATATTGTCGCAAACCAGTAAACGGTGGATTAAATTGGTATAACGTGCTTAAGTTTTACAGTTTTATAAACATTAAACGTTACTTTGGAGCTCAAATTTAAAGAAAGTGAACAAAGTACCCCATCGACTATCAACCTTTAGTCCACAGATACGCCAGTTGGCGCCTCTGATGAAGACGACTTTTTTCATCAACGTGAAAAGTGGAGCGTTTGCTCCTAATGAGCAAATTCCCTATTTTCAACGATGTTTTTAAAGCCATTCTAATTTTGTTTATTCCCTTAATCCTTTGTTACAAATATATTTATCATATGAGTATAAAGTAAACACATGGCATGAAGGATAAAGCATATCGGATATTTTACATGTGATAACCCTTTCCACCACATAAGCGCCTTTAAGCGCCTCTGTAACTGATAGATATTGAAAATATTGTAGGAAATGGATCTTTCCATCGTAAAGAGCTAAGTTTCCATTTCCTACAATGATTTCAAATCAATATCAAATTGCCATCTTTCTTTTGCCTAAATTTTATACATTCATCAGATTATTTCCTTATGGATCATTCTTAATATAGCTAGTGGGGTAAAATGATAATGCATTCCGTTTGTTCTGTGGTTCTAGTAGTGTACAGGCCAGTGACAATATCCACAAATAATAAGTCAGACATCCCGAAAGGACAGCTACAATGTCGAAACGTAATAAATGCGAAACACAGAAAGCACTAAAGTCAAAATCAAAGTAAAATTACAAAGAAAAAAATATAGCTTAAAATGCATAAGTACTAAGACTGGTACAAAAAACCAGTTCATAAATTGTAGTAAAACAATTGTAGGAAAGGACGCATTTCCTCGTAACGAGTAAATGCTCCATTTCCTACAATGATTTCATTACAATTCAAAAATTGCAATTTTCTCTTGCCTAATTGTTTTTCATATTTTTTATAAAATTATTTCCATGTGGATTAGTCTTAAAATAGCCCGAGGAGGATATGTCTAAGGATAATGCAACCTAGGAAGGACACTGATAAAAGTTGAATATTTACAAAAGGGCGCGCGCCACTTTTAAAGAACACTTATGAAATCGCATGTGAAAACGCAGCATAAGGACATTTTAATAAGTATACATTGGATCTCTCTCTCATCGATAAAACGTCATTGTATCAGAGGTTTTAATCCCGACATGACATGTCTTTTCGAATGTCTCTCGTGTCATATATTCATTGAGAGGATTATGAGAGAGGCGATGAGACTAAACGCATTAATGCTTGCGCTAGACTATCTCTTACTTTCACCACAAAACAAGGGAGAAACCGTCTAAAAGAACTGCTAGGTTAAATATAAAGCCATATAGAAACCCCCTTTCTTATTATTAGTTTCAAATTAATTAGAATGTCTAGATATAATTAAATTCAGGAAGAGTCTCTTGAATAATCTAATAACACAAAAACTTTCGTCCAACGTAAGTTCTTACATGTAATACGTTCTTTCACACGGATTTTTATTCTCAAGTAGATTTATTGATGAAATGGATGCAATTGTAGGCAAAAGGAAAATGTATATGTTATATTGTTTTGAAAACATTGCAGAAAATGAACATTTGCTCGTGACGAACGTATTCAATAGTCATCGACCTGTTGATTATCCCTCTCGACTTCTGCTCACAATCGTTTTGCGTCAGAATTGAATATTCAGTCCTAAGCATTTAATTGTATCATATGCGTAAGCGGTTTGATAGGTTCTGCTATTTTAGCGCAATGTGCAAAGGAACGGTCTGCTCCAGGGGCCCGTTTTATCAACGGTCTTACGACACTTATTTAGAATTCTTTTATTTTCGGTTTATTCAATTAAATCCTGTCACGTGACATCTCTTTGGAATTGTCTTTAAAAGACAATTTAAAAAAGATGTCACATGACAGGGTTAGCTAGAGAAAACAGAAATTAAAATAATTCTGAAGTTTTGACTTACGACCTCTTTTGTCGTAAGTCCGTTGATAAATCGGGGCCCAGAGGCGCACAACACCGATTCTAAGGAGTATAGGGATTATGTAAGCTATAAAGATTCGTTGCATTCAGTCCAGAAGAGCGAAACGTGTTGTTATGATTATTTTTTTTATTTATGTGAGAGTGCTGACACTCATTTACTGGGCTAAGGGACTCGCATACGGACATGTCGACAAAAGGACGGGCGGACAAAGCCGCGGCCATATTTGACGTGCCATAGGAGAAAATGGGCCTTATTGCCTATCCAACAGTCCAGAAACAGGCCTTGAATGCTGTTTCTGATCTTGGATTACAGCCAAACATGATTTTAGAGGCCACTGAAAGATAATGCAATTAGATCTTTAAGGCAAGTGATCGCTTAAGATATGTTTGCCTTTGTTGAATGTGCCTTTATGTTACTTTTATGTTGTATTTCGAATTATAAATCATGCGCAAACACTATGCTCAGAAGGAAGACCAGCTTTGTTTAGCTCCGTGGGTGGGGTAAACTTGTAATGGATTTAAATTACAGTCTAACTTCGATAAGTCGAGCTCGGTTGCCGCGAATGTATGCTTTTCAAACAAATTATTTATGGACCAAAAAATAAAGATTTTTGTTGTGTAAGCACATATATTTGTTGCAGGGACTATTTTGATAAGTCTGAATTACCGGAAGTTAATACCGAATAAATGACGAGCTTCCGGTAATTAAGACTTATCTAAACAGTCCCTGCAAATTCGAGCCGGCGTAGCTTGACTGTATTTGAGAGTCGGTGTAACGACGTATTTCGACCCCATCGAGTTGTGACTCCTCGGTCACTATTCAATGTAGAAATCTGACTCCCTGTCGTCGAAAAAGGACTCCCCTCGTAGCAAAAAGACTCCCTCGTCGAAAAGTGACCCCCGTATAATATAACGTGCGTGCATTTATCAAGCAACTAAACGTTATTCACATTATTGCATTGACCTATCTGAACATAATAATTCGAAGCATGGTAGCTCTACACCTTATGCAGTCCGCGTAGACCCAGACCTGAGGCGTCATGAAGGCGAGATAAAAAACATTATAAAGGGTTTGTATTAATGTGTTTCATGTTCACACATCGGGGGTTGGCAAACAAATACTCTAGCTCTTTCACTTCTTCTACATTTTCTGTAAGTTAGGATCCTCTAAATCGTTTTCATTAAAGCATGTATATATGGCCTGTGTTAGTGTATATGTAACATTGCGTAGATTAAAACTGAAGTCCTCCAGATTTAATAAGCATTCACTAGTTGTATATTACCATCACAAAAAATGTAGCATCATTAGTACCAACGAGGCTAGATTAAAATATATATTCACGACCCGACGTTACAAAAGAATTACTCTCCGGTCACTACTCGACGTCGGAGAATGACTCGCCGGTCACAAATCGACATCGTAGAAAGACTCCCCGGTCACAATTCGACACGGCGTAGAATGACTCCCCGGTCACCTTTCGACGGCGTAGAATGACTCGGCGTAGAATGACTCCCCGGTCACCTTTCGACGGCGCAGAATAGCTCCATGGGGCCGCATTCACAAAGCGTCTTAGTAAAATCTTAAACTTAAATGAAAAATTCAAAAGCAGATATCTCTTTATTTACAAAAAAAAAACAATGAAACTTTGCATGCTTGATTGCTTGTAAAAAACTATGTTTTTCACAAGCATGCAAAGTTTCATTGAAATATAATTGAAAATAAATTGGAAATCTGGATTTGAAA
>JAULCE010172865.1:0-11707 GCA_032359355.1 Macoma nasuta | reverse complement strand
CATGGAATGTTTCACAAGCACACAAAGTTTTAGTGCAGTGGAAATAAAATTGAATGAGATATCCAATGTTGAAATTTCAAGCTTGAGTATGATCTCGACTTGAGTTGCTTTGTGAAAGCCGGGCTGAACATTCTAGGGCTGAGCAGCGGTCCCAATTCTTGTTCCCCACGGTCACGCCTAAAAACCACATGGGGCAAAGGGTTCAGTGTATCTGCCTCATTTAATTCAATATTGTACCCCGTAGTCCTGTTAGTCGTACAGGTGGGTGCCCCTTACTCCATCCCAGTAAACCTCTTGTAGAAAAGGGGCTCAATCGATAAAGCAGTCATGCAAAACACCCTGATGCGATTTTCATGGGCGACACCCTCTCCTAGGACACGGGTACTTGACCTCAGTGTCCATTTACTTTTGACCTTTGGTCAACTGATGGCTACAGTTAGCCCTGGTTCAGTGACTCATGCCTCGAGGAGCCAATAATAGCATAGATAAATTTTGCACAAATTGATTCCCTTTTACAATGATTTAGATCTTCAAAACTTCTGGCAATATTTCATGCCAGAATAAATAACATGTATAAGGAAGGGTTCAGTGGAAGAGGGGCATTTGGACATGCAAAAATGTAAACTCATATCATCTCTTTATGGTTTAAGTTTATTTAAAACTAAAAAAAAACAAATTTATGTCTGTTAAGGTATTTTACTCTCTCTCCCTCTTTATCACTTTCTGACATATCGATCATGAATGTTTGATGCCATTGTAATTATTGATGTTGATCAAATGTAATGTTCATAATTGGGGAATGATATATTTTAAACTAAGGTTGTGTTACAGATAATGGTACAGACTTTTTATAACAAAAGGAATTAACTTCTCTATAAATGTTTGATAACCAAAATATCAAATCAGAAGTGATCTTTGCAAATTATAACAAACAGTGCAGACTTAGATGAGTCCTCTCATCTAGGTCTACATTGTTTGTTAGTTGCTGATTTACGCATCACCTTTATATGTCTCGTTCATTGTAAGCAAAGAATAATAGTAAATTCAGATGACGTTGAAAAATAATACAGACAACAACGACCATATGTGATTGATCATTGCACAGTTTGCAATAGCAGATATATTCACTATTGATGGCAAAAGTAGAAAGGGTGTATCCAGAATGAACAGTCTGAGATACAACGACATAACAAGTGTAAGGTAAATATTATTGGAACACAGAAATTGGTCTCTTTTTGTCACCCAGTGTCATAAATTACAGCTCATTAATTTTGTATTTGCTCTCACAGCTTCTGGTAAACGAAATTACCATTATCGACAAATCTTATGTGTAACTTCAAAATCTAGTCAAGTTAAATACAAAAGTCTTATTGGTTGCTCCCCATAGTATTTCATAAAATATCAGCTGTCTATTTTTCACACTTTTACAACAAATACCACGAGGGGCCATTTTTATCCGTAAACCCACTGCCAAATGTTTTGTCTGCTCTGACTCGTGTCTGCTTTGTCTTAAATCGGGTTCCATTCATTGAATATTTCGAGAAACAATTATCTGGGTGTCAAAAAGCTTGGAACCGGATCAGACGCAGAGTTTCTCTGCGTCTGATCTGGATTCAAACTGTGTGCGATAACCATCATTAACACAAGTAGTGGATCAAGGGTTAACTCATGTTCTGCCAATTATAATCATTGTATCCGTATTTGAAAATGGTTTGAATCCAGATGAAATTGAGAGTAACTTGGCATCTGATCCCAATCAAATCTGCTTGACACTAGGACAATCCCATACCTCCATTATCAAAGGGACACTGAAATGAAGCAGACGAGAAATGGAGCAGACACAAAATTGTGCCACATGCTGCTGGTTAGATAAAAAGAGCATTCAAGACAAACTTTTTTATTTGCAGTAGTTATGAATGATGTTTGAATATGTTTTTTATAATGCTCCTGCTCAGAGCACCCGTGCCCTATGATTTAGCACCATCATGCAGGGGCCCAACCCTATAATTAAGGAATAAGAATCAACCATTATACTTACTTACTTGGCTTCTGCATGCTATGGGTGAATCTGTGATTTCCATGCAAACAGTTTGTATCCTGATGAGATGCCAAGTAACTTGGCATCTCAACAGGATACAAACTGATTGACACGCTGTTTACATTTTCAAATAAATGGATATTGAAGCAAAATGTACTTTGAAAATTTGTAGCAGAAGACATACTATGCAAAAAATGGCCTTGCATACCAAAGATTAACTTTGTCACCTTTGCTTCTGCCACACATATTTAAATGAGTTTTCTGTCTTCCTCCCAATATTTGAAAATAGTAAAAGAATAAATTCAAATGGTGGGAATTCAAGCACCATGGCATGTAGAGTGTGATCTGGGTCTATACTGTTTACATAATTAAGTCATCAATAGCTTACAAAATCTGCAACCAGCATAAAAAGAGTTTGAACACTTTATATCTCATACTCTATTTATAGACTTATCCACAAGAATAGAATCCGGTGAAAAGAATTAATAAAATAATCAAGGCAAAGGAAAATACCACTTCCGATTTTGTTTGAAAACAACATATAGGAAATATAGCATTTTCTGGTATCAAAACAATGCTCCATTTCCAACAATGTTTTGAGTAGTGCATCTGCTATTTAGGCACCAAGAGGTGTTTCTATGTGCAGTAAAGGGAATAGTAAAACTTTTGCAAACATACTATAGTTTGCATCAAGGTATGATACTTTTAGAGAATTATTCTTATATGTAGGATAATGAAACTGTCACTAACTAATTTGAAATTACTTGTTCATGGCATATTACTAATACTGACACTGCTTGTGAGGCAAGACTGAAAAAGCATGCATCTAGGGCTATAATAATGACTCCCTTGTCAAGGGAGTCATTATTATAGCCCTTAGATGCAAAGTTGTAGATTTTCCTTTTTCTCTTCTACATAGTAATCACTCCTGCCTCAGGTTGCCTGCCTGTCTACCTGTGACCCTAATTCTGTGACCTGAATAGGCATAGGGTACACCTTTGCCTCAGACTTGACACTGAGGAACTCCATTTATCCAAGCCGTTTAATTATTTGTCTACAATTACTGCTAACAATAAGCACTTTGGGAGTCTTTTCTTTTTTGAAAATGAAACGCAGACTAGATTCGAGCTTTTTAGCAGATGATGCTTTTTGCAGCATTATCATATTTCAACCCTTCTTTTAAGATTTGATCCCCCCTTACAAATGCAAACAGTTTGGATCTAGATCAGATGCCAAGTTGCTTGGCATCTGATCTATATCCAAACTGGTTGCCTGTCAGACTCTACCAACAATTTCTCGCAAGAATGAAACAAAAGGGGGAAACACTGAAGCAGGTGAGAGATGTATATAGGCCAGCGAGAATTTTGGCGGCAGGATCAGGTTCAAGTAATTACGACATTAAGTTGAAAATTGACTCTGCCAGGGTGGATCTTCTTTTGTAAAATGATAGATTGTTTGCCATAAAGGAGTTCAATAGCCTGTTGAATTGTGTGACACTGAGTAAACAGTTGATCCAGTCGACATTTTGAGTTACCGGTACAAAGAACTACGGTAGATTTTGGGCGATTTTCCAAGTCTACCACGTATACTAACAGTTTGGATCCAGGATCAGGGCCTTGCAAAAACAGGGCATGAGCTTTGATCCAAACTGTTTGACACTCGAATGCTGTATTTTGCAAATAATAAAAAAGAAGTAAAAACAAACAGCAATTTAATGCTGACTACAATTGAGCATGTGAGAATTAAAATTAGTGCTCTTTATCTCTTTTATAGAGTATTTCACAATGAAAGTATATGATGAATAGGAACATTACCTAAGAGAAAGAACAACTGCAATTGCGAATGGCTTTGAAAACATTGTGGGAAAATGAGCATTTGCTCATAATGAGCAAATGCATAATTTTGCACAATGTTTTCAATAGAAGTCTGCTATACAGAGCATCAAATGGGTATCGATAGAGTAAATGGTGAAGTGTGATATTACTTTTGTCATATATTTTTGCAATTGTTTGTAGACTATGTGACTAAAGTTACCAAACAGACACCATCTAGGAAAATTCTGCAGATAAAAATGCTCAGTTAGAGATTGATAAATAAGTATTTCTTTCATTGAATTTCGTAGATTTAATATGTACAATAAATGAAATTTTATTTTATCACTCTCACACTACTATGCATGTGCAAGTGTTTAATCATGTATATATATATTGAAAGACCGACAATTGTCGTCTGCGATAATTTCGTCTGCACTTTTTGTCCTCTGCTCATATCTATATATATTTATTAAACTTTCTTTGGTAGAATTATTACAATTTGATTGTCAAACAGCTTGGTGCTTGATCAGACGCACAGTTACTCGGCATCTGATCAAGCTCCAAGCTATTTGCAAAGGTTAGGATAATTACGTTTTTGACGTAACAGTCTTCCAAAGGATATTATGCATATAACGATGAACTGTAAATGTTCAAGTTATGTGAATAAATGATCTGTTCTGTTCTGTTCTGTTATTAAGATGCATTGTTTTGTTTTACTTTCAGCATGTATTGGCTGCTGTAGGGCTATAAAGCCCCGATACAAAAGGCTCGTGGATGACATTTTCCCTGTAAATCCAGAGGTAGGTAAACAGTAGTTAGGCCATTGCTTTTTAACCCTTTACACCATAGATATGCCTTTTGATGCCTCTGTAGCAGATGACTATTGAAAACATTGTGGGAAATGGAGCATTTGCTCATTGTGAGCAAATGCTCCATATTCCAGAATGTTTTTTAAGCTATTGACAATTTGTGTTTTCCATTCTCCTAAATTATATTCCTATTCATCATATACTTTCAATGTGAATGAGTCTAAAATTAGTATATGGTGTAAAGGGGCAATGTCTTGTTTCTCAGATAGTGAAACTGTTTTAAGAACAAATGAAAAGTTGGGAAAGGAAAGTATAGAAAAATATCCTTAATCCTCTCCTCTACAGACTATTTTAGACTTATCTGCAAGGAAAGATTCTGATGAAAAATATATTAATCTAGGCAAAAGAAGTTGCCATTTTTGAATTGTATTGAAATAATGGTAGGAAATAGAGCATTTGCCTGTTACAAGCAAGCACTCCATTTTCCTGCAATGCTTTCAAAAGTGTTCAGTTACAGAGGCGTTAAAAGACGCAACTGTGGAGGTTATTTTTTATTGTACTACCCAACACCTATTGCACATATAATTTACCATAATTTATCATGTATATTTTGACAACGAATCATAGGTGAATTGTACTTTTTGCCCCTTCATTAGGCTTTTTTTTCAATGAACGTGTCACATATTTTAAACTAATGGAATACCAAATGAAGTTAATGAACTTTCTGAATATTTTGGGCATGCCTAGTGTATTTGCCCAAGTCTCTTTGTCTAAAAATGTTGGGTTAATACAATAACACACAGAAACACAGTATGGCCGACGTCACAGAAAAAGAGGCATGTTGCACTCGGACATATAAAAAAGTGCTGACTCGCTCTTTTTCAGAGCTATTATTCCATTATTTAGTCACGAAATTAACCATTTGTATTCCTTTTATGGTAGAATTGGATGTCCTCTAAGATTGTAAACAGTGCAGACCCTGATCAGCCGCCACGTCAGTGACGTGGCGGTTGGTCTGGGGCTACACTGTTTGCTATGTCTGAGTGCCCCTTTTGGCGTGACATGGCCCATATTTTCCTTATTTTCAGGATGGGCTGGTCAAGAATAATATGGATAAACTTACGTTCTATGCCTTGAAAGCACCAGAGAAATTGGACAGAATTGGAGAATATCTAGCCTACAGACTTAGCAGAGATGTGACAAGAAGACGCATTGCGTGAGTAACTATGAATGATCTTTAAACCCTTAATCCACTACTCATTAAAGTGATGATACAGTCGAGTCTCGATAGTTCGAAATTGGATAACTCGAATTCCTGAATTCCAACATTACCTGTGTATTGACTTCTTATTTCATATCATGGCTGTGGGGGCTATTTTTACAAGTCCTAATCACCCGAAATGCGAAGTTATTCGGGCTTGTAAAAATAGTCCCCACAATTTCGAACTATCCAGACTCGACTGTATTTGCAAACAGTTTGGATCAAGATCAGATGCTGAGGAACTTGACTTCTAATACAGATCCAAGCTATTTGTTTTGTTTGTTTCAACTTTTGTTATAGTGGATGACATATTTGACTTTGTTGGCCAATTTTTAGTATGGTTCACTTTGATTTCTGACAGATGAAGATATACTGAAAAGACAGATTCAGATGCAAGGGATTCAGATGCCATTCCCTAGCTCTTTTTTGAATAGATCCCTTGGTTCTTTATTGGCCCGTTGTAAAGCATTGATACACCTGAGGTCATTTTTGTCCACTGGCTAGAACCAAGGCTTGGTTGTATAGTAACCATCCCAGAAATTTTCCAGGCTTAGACTTAGATTTTGAAACTGGTACCTCTTGTTTAACAGTTAAGTTTGTAACCTTTGCATCACTGTCCCACTCCACATCTGACACTCTAAATTTGTACTCTAAGATACAGCCAAACCCTATGTTGTGGCCATTCATTAGAATTGTCCTTCCAAGACTATTCTAATGAATGCACACAACGTTTAGTTTTGTAGAGAAATTTTGAAACAGAGAAGAATATTTACACTTATCTGGAGTCCTAAAGTTTATCAACATACCAAATACAAACATAATAGCATTAGAAAAATAGCTTTCTTTTGCTTTTAATATCCCCCTACTTTAGTGGGAAGCATTAAGGTTGTTCTTGTCTTTAGTGTACATATGTACGTCCGTTCTTCCCTTTGTCCTAAGTTATATGCCCAGAAAACCTTATGCGTTTAACTCCTCCCACACTCTTTGGGGAGTTTGCTTTGAACTTTAACAGGTGATCAACTACCGGTATGATGTGTAGATAATCATTAGCATCTTTGAACTATTTTGAAAAGGATGAAGAATTGTGGGGGTTGGGGCATATATGTTCAATAGACACATCGCTAGTTGTATTTGCTATGTTTCTGAACAAATTCCAGTCTAAGTAACATCTGATCATGATTCAGACTTTTTTCTCTCTCATATATTGTAATTGCACCGACATTTCCTAGCTCAATCTAAGATTTTGCTCAAATTCAAATTTCAGTTAAGAATATGCTAAGAAATATTTTGCCTCTTCAAGAAAGTTTAGCTTTCAGTTTAAGAATAGTTAGCATTTGTGATTTGTCACTGTCTGGCATAAGTAGTACATCCTATGCCCTTGGTCACTGTCCATCCACATTACATACAGCATCTCTCTTAAATTGCTACCTTATATGCTATTTTAGGCTCATTACCAATGAAGGCATCTAATGACAAAAATGTAAAAGCAAAGAAAATTTCATTTTGGACTGATTTTGAAACTATTGTGGAAAATGGAGCATTTGCTCATTTTGAGCAAATGCTTCATTTTCACAATGTTTTTAAAAGTCATCCAAGGGGTGTTAAAATCCACTCACTGGCTTGCCATGGCAAGTGAGATGGAGGATCAAGAGATTGGAAAATGTAGCATATGACTGTTGAAACCATTGTGGGAAATGGAGCATATGCTATTGATGATCTAATGCTTTATTTCCCACAGTGTTAAGTTTCCAATGTCAGTCAAAGTTGGTGCTTTCATATCTCCTAGATAATCTTCCTATTCATCATGTGCTTTCATTTTGAATGAGTCTAAAATAGATTATGGGGTAAAGGACCCGATGGAATGTTTTGAAACTGGTTTTCAAAGTTAAAATTTCATTCCATGAAGAACTTTAAAAGTCTTCTCAAAACCAATGGTACAATTCCAAATTAATTTTACAAAAATGATCCTTTGGTGATCCTCTTCCAAAGCTGTTCAGGCCATGCAATGTGTAAAAAACGAAACATTGCTGCTGCGGATTTAACCTTTTTTCTTCATAATTATGGCTATAGAGGAAGCTGAAAATATTATTTTCTAAAATGAATGGTTCAATTTCAGAATAATTTCACAGAAACGATCCATCAATAATCCTCTAGGGGCCTGTACCAATATTGTGCAGGCTCTCATGTTATGCCAAAAGACATGGCTGCCAGGGATTGGACTAATTTTCCTTATATATCTGATTTATGGAAATGCATTTTCTTCATACATGTATCAGTAATCAATACATCCCTGTCGAGAATATGATGAGCAAATGCTCCATTTTCCCACAATGTTTTCCACAAATGTTCCATTTTCCACAATGTTTTCCACAACTGAAAATTGTTGTTTTCTTTTTGTTACATCTAAAAATAAGTTTAAAGTGAGTCCTGTATTGATTTTGGAATAAATAAAATACATTTGCATCTAATCAGACAAATCTGAAGAATGGATGGCTGCTAGCCATTTCTTTTCTGCCTCAGAGTTGCAGTAATAAACGACGAGGAACTTAACTTCTGACATGACATGCTTTTTTTAGACACATTCTCAATGAAAGTATATTATCATATGAATAGGAATACATTCTAGGAGAACGGAAAACGCATATTTTTGAGTGGTTTGATAACATTTTGCAAAATGGAGCATTTGCACATGATGATCAAATACTTTAATCAATAGTTATCTGCTTCCAGAGGCATCAAAATGACGTATATATGGAATAGAGGGTTGAAGTTAGTCTTGTATTGATATGGAAATGAAGAAAATGCATTTGCATAAAATCAGACAAATCTCAACAATAAATGACTGCTTGCCATTACTTTTCTGCACCAGAGTGGCATTAGGAAACTGGGAGGTTCTCAATCCATCATTCTTGATGTTATTTATCAACAATTTGCATAATGTACCTTTACTACTCTAAGTCTTGGACCAGCTGGGCATGAGCATATAGTGTAGACCCTGATCAGACTGCTCCCTAGGGAGCAGTCTGGTCAGGATCTACATTATTTGCCTTTGTGGCTGAATATCTTGTACACAATATTATGGGCCGCATCATGCGAAAAGGGGCACTCGTACGTATCAAAAAAGCGCTGACTCAGCCATTTTTCAGCGTTATTATTCCAGCATCTAGCCACGAAATGTACCATTTGTATTTATTTACAGGTAGATGTCCTCTAAGATTGCAAACAGCGCAGACTCTGACCAGCCACCACATCAGTGACATGGTGGCTGGTCTGGGGCTTCACTGTTTGCTATGTCCGATTGCCCCTTTTTGCGTGACGTGGCCCATATAGTGAAACATTTTGTCTCCAGTATTTTGGGTAATCACGGCACAGCCTCAGGGTGGGCGAAGCCTTAGAGTTATTACGGTACATCACATAATGATGTCCGCAAAATGGGAGGAAACTGTTTTCATTGCCATAATAAGCCAACGTTTTTTTTTCTCTTGAATAATTTACATAATTCGTGAATCTTAAAAGTTCCACATACATCTTCTGATTTCCGTATAGGAGTAAGAACTTGGCATTAATGACCAAATTGATTATTTTTCTTAGTGCATTGTTAACCCTTTTCTCCGTAGAAGCCCTTTTTGATGCATCAATAGCAGAGAATTAATGAACACATTGTAGGAAATGAAACTATGGCACAGAAAGAACTAAACTGATAGTTCATATGTCTGAGTGTTTTCGAAAACCGGTCTATGGTACCAGTCTAGTAAAATAGTAGGACTATGAAAGGGCTATACAAATATTAGGTTGTTTACGAATATACTGTTGGGGTTGGATTTTCTCCCTTGGTTTACTAGGCTGTATGATTTGCTGTCAATATCATCTGCCTGCATTGTTTTGTAGTCTTATGGGTGTATTTTACATTAGCCAAACGCAGTATTAAGCAGAGGGACACTTGCCATCTAAGTCTGTTTCATGACACTGGTCTATTTCAGATGAGGCAAGTTTCCAAAATGCTAAAATTCCTTTTTCTCAACCAAACCCTATGTTGTGACCATTCATTAGAATGGTCTTTTCAAGACCATTCTAATGACTGATCACAACAAAGTGTTTGGCAGAAAAAAATGAAAAACAATATATTTGCAAACAGTGTAGACTCAGAGCAGCCTGTCTTTGATGTAATTTCCGATTTTCATCTCCACTGTCATACTCAGATCAGCAATGTTTTGACTTCTACCTATGTGAATAATATTGGGATTGATTTCATGTAGGTTTGGTTTGGAAAGTACATTGGTTACATTTATAGAACACAGTTCTTATCCACAGTTGTGTCTGATCATCATCATCGTCATCATCGTCATTATCATCATCATCATCATCATCATCTTGGTGATTGATTTGTCTGGAAGTTAGATAGCCGAGGAAGTAGATTTAGAAAAAAATACTGCAAGACTTTTGTGTGAATACATATTTTATTTCTGAGCAAATCTACATTTATTTTGATCTATATACCCTATTTAGATATCTGCATTTATTTACCAGAGCCTTATATAGTGATGACTCTGTTAAAGCATCTTCAAAAGACTTCTCTAACAAGTGGTCACACATAAGATTAGTATACTGGTAGGTCACTAATTCAAGTCATTTAGACAGAGCTGCAGGAAACTTGCTAGTCCTGCATTTAATTCATGACATTGAATACCTTTTTAGACTCATCCACAATAAAGTATATGGGCTACTTCACGCAACATAGCTCTGACATAGCAAACAGTGAAGCCCCAGACCAGCAGCCATGTCACTGATGTGGTCAGGGTCTGCACTGTTTTCAATCTTAGAGGACATCAAATTCTACCTTTAAACGAATAAAAATGGTAAATTTCTTGACTAGATATGTAGATAAATGTATAACACTGTTACAAGTATCTTTTTGTCCCCCCGATGAAATCATACATAATGTGATGATGACAGTCAATATGTTTTTGGATTAGTCAATTTGCCTTAGATTTATTGCCCTTGATTTATTGAAAATTTGTGAAATGGCTGTGGAAGTGGATTTTTGAAAAATCCACTTCCAAAGCCATTTCTCAGTAACTAGCTGGTAAAAATGCACCTCTGCAGCCATTTATTTCACACTCTTAGTTTAATAAAGTTGATTCTAAAACCAGCATCATTATCTTATTATTTCTGGAAGAATTTGTTTATCTCTCTTAATCCCTGTTCATACCCCTTGTTCTTGTATGAAGAAGTTGAAATCAATGTGCAGGTCAATTGCACATTCAACATAATGGCCTTCATTCACAAACAAGTTTCAATCTCAAACACTATTAAGCCATCATTGGTGGGGGACATCTTTTCAAGTTTTTATTTTAACCCTTTCGGTGGTGCAGAATACAATTTCATTTGTCCATTACAAACAGTGTATGAGCACTCGGATCAGAGTCTGCACTGTTTACATTTATAATTTGTCTAGCCATAGTCTTTTTCTATGCTAGGAAGTCAATTTATTTAATTGTATTAGTCAATTTTATGATTATTGTACTTGTTAATCATTGTGGGCTGAGCATTCATTGTGAGCATTGAGCATAGTAAGGAGTAATTTGCTATTAAACAGTAAAACCACTGACACTCTAATACAGCCACTCAATGAAGATTAGAAGCATGGGGGTTCCTTACGACAGGTGGTGGCTTAATGTAGATCAAAAGTAATGCAGAATGCTCCTATGGGAGCTTTCTGCATAACTTTCGATCTGCATTAAGCTACCACCTGTCTCTAAGGCTGTCTAGGTGGACTATTTTATGT
>JAULCE010172754.1:0-11707 GCA_032359355.1 Macoma nasuta | reverse complement strand
AGCTTTTCAATAAGTATAAAACATTTATTTCATTACGTTTAAATCGGGTATTTTCAAGACACTGACGATACTACTTTTGTGTTTAAGCTTGATCAACGAATGTGGTGGCTTTTATCGAAATAAAAGCGATTCAGTAAACCAGTAAAGAGTTAATGGTATTTACCCTTTTACTGCCAAGCAGGTTGTGCACATGGGCAATATTTGTTCTACTTCCGCTTTAGATTAAACACATTCACTCGGCCTTTGGTTAAACCATTGGCGGAGTATCAAACAGCTTATATTCAAATAAGATGCCGAGTTACTCGGCGTCTCATTTGGATCCGAGCTGTTTGCATATGTTACTACTCTCGGGATAGGGCAGTGAATGGGTTAGACAAGATGAATACGAGTAAAGTAGAAACGCATCAATGTGTATTATAATTTGAATTTGTCTAGATAATCATCTTTTCTGTCAGACGTTTTCCATGTGGATTAGCCCGTCTGATAAAAAGCGTGAATACAGAAAAGGATAAATGATATGAAATACCGTAATAACGAAACAAAAATGCAAACACAACAATGATTATAACAGTTTGAAACATTTAAGTACCAATGGTATACATCTTGTCATGTAATTATTTACCTACTTTACGCAAATGTCAAAAATAGTGTACCCTTTTATTGTACAGCTATTAACAGTATAAAGAGTCGAACGTAGGTTCTTTTAAGATTTCACTTTGCTTAAAGTTATACGAGCAATACTGTAATTGAATAAAGATGTACGTTCACATGAGATGAGGGCTAACCGTCGACTGATTCGAAGGTTATATGCAAATGTTAATGGCACAATGAAATGCCCTCAGAAAAAGTATGGACAAACAATAAAAATAAGCATGTCGTTTGCACGAATTCTGTGTTTCATTTGGAATTAAAATATTTTATCGTTTCGGTTGCAAAATGGTACAAAGCTTAAAAATTGACAAATAGCTTATACACGAACCTTGTACGAGCCAGTAATTATGCATTTGTTAAGGCCCCTGTTAAAAATGCTAGCGATATGTACCTATATTTAAGTAATGAATATGTATGGCTCAATTAACACTTGGTATTTCATCAAATTCAAACCTATAAAAAAGGGCTAAACAGCAGAAGTAAATTTCATATGTTACGCATTGGCGGGAATATCTGAATGAGTCAATTGTGCTTTATTATTTTAGAAAATAAATCTCGTTTGAAACGAACACACATTTCTACTAACATTAATAATCAAGAATATTAATAAGTTTGAAGGCGGTTGACTTTGATTTTGAATTGGTTATTGGTTAAACTTTGCTAGCTGATTTACGTTAGTGAAATCCCAAGGACCTTTCTTTACCGCTTTAATATTTGATTAAGCTTTGTGAAAGTTATTGCCACTAAATCAGACTTCAAATTACTAAAGAGTTTTACCATGGCTCACAAATAGAATTTACAATATCGAAGCAAACCAGAACTATTTTAAATGTTATGAATTACAGGGTCTGAAAATGGCTCTACATTCTAGCACTGAGAATAAAGTGTTACAGACAATGTCTCTAACAATTTGAAGGTTGTTACAAAAGCAAATAATTATGCTCACATGAAACGCCTCATGTGGTTTATGAGAGTCTTAACCCTTAGCCTACTAGTCGCGACTAAGGTGGTTATTCAAACAGCTTGTATCCCGATCAGACGCCAAGTTACTCTAGATCCAAGCTGTTTGACACTCAGACAATAGGCTCACCAAATTTAAAGCAAATCGGACCATATCTAAAAATGAGGCAGACGACATTTTAGCAGACGACAATTTTCGTAGCAGGCGAAGGGTTAAAAAGAAAGCCGGCGACATTTTACTTACTCTTCACCCGGTACGAATTAAGACGTCTGGTTAAAGTCTCGTCGGTCACAATGTATAAACATGTACAATTCCTTTGGAAGTTGTGAAACTGCTGGCCGTGTGTCTAACAACTTGATCCGAACCTGACGTCAATCGGCGCCTGATCTGGATTAAAGCTGTTTGTTTTAGTTATATGTAGCCGAGATCGGGCTAATTATCTGGTGACTTTTCAATGTTTATACATGCGCTGTTAGCAAAGTACCACAATAAAGTTTTTGAGAAATGAAACTTATTAAGTTGACGATTTTACGGTTTCGTTCCTATTCGCACCGGTTCGTTTCGGTTCGGTTGCGGTAAGATAATGCGCACAAATCGGTTTAAATCTCTCAGAAGCCACATAATGCGCTTGCTTGATTTGAACCGGATCATACACCATATCCTCCGAAAACGACCATGCTGATTCGATTTGCATTCGATTCGGTTACGGTTCGGTAATGGTTCCAATGCCGGTTTCAATTTTATTAGTTTCCACACTGTACTGTCAGTCCGACCATTTCTCCGGAGTTTTCTCTATAATCATTGTTCTAAGATGTCAAGCAGCATCGATCCCAATGAGACGCCGTGTCACGCGGCGTCTCGTTGGGATCCAAGCTGTTTGCAAATGGCATCATAGTTTCTTCCGTAGCACGCATAAAGGTGAATATTTGCCAAAACCCCCGGATTTTTCGTGGTCCAGTTATGGTCCCCCTGTTGTTGAAGATTACAAAGGCGCATTAAGAGATCGACTAGCAATGCTAAAAAGGGGCGTCAGTGGCTTAGGGTGCATGGATATTACTTTTGAGAAATAATAAGAAATACGCTCAAATTCACAGTCACATAAAAACGATATTACTGAAACGTTCATGACTTCGCTAAGTATTGTCATCTGTGATTTTTTTTGTCTAAAATAGTAGGACTTTAAATGTGACGTATAACATCTCAACACCAACATAAGCAGGTGACACTCCTCTACCCTTCTCGTTCCGATGTATTAAAGGTGTATGCTACAGTTTTAAAACTATTTTTCAAATAATATGATTTCATTATTGTTTTGATAGTACATACCAAATTGGTATGTGGACATCTAGGGAGGCGGACGTGTTTTTTCGTTGCTCACAAGTTCATATGATTTTACAGTTCCAGTTTTAGTTAAGACATTTTTACACAAGAAGATTTTGTTATTTTACGTGCAGCACATTGGAGTCGAGTGTACATACATTTGTATTTCAACACTTTCTACAAAGACCTTCGACAGCCGGAAAAGACTTTTATATAGCGGTTTGGCGTGTTCCCCCAACCAGGCGGCCATCTTTGATTTTTAGCATTTTTAGCCATATTTAAAGTCCCTCGAGGATCACCAGTGAACATTTTAGTTTTTAACTGACATTCTTAACATCAGTATGATATTGTGCTTCCATAGCCTTGAAAATATTTGACTTTTAAAACGCATTTCCCAGTTTCAACTTAACCATGAATGTCCGATATCGAAATTGAATTATTTCTCAATTACCATTGCTGTATCAAGTCTACACGTGATAATTCAACGCTTAGCAGCATAACATAAACTATACCTCTGTTTGTGCCATCTGTGATATATGTGGAGAGAATTTAAAATTAAGGCTCAACCCTATGTAGTCTCTCCGGCATTGACATTTGACATTTTAATGTGGCCTGAGTACTTGACCACTGTTCTTTTCGTCCTGAATTTCTCGACCTATATATATTGCATTAATCAACAAACTCTGACAAAGTGGTATCTTGTTTCCATGAGATTTACTATATTGACTTGTATTTACATGAAACCATAGCTGTCTTTATTACTGCTAGGTCTATTAGCCTCTACTTATGACTTGCTTGTCTAGGATATCTACGAGTGGGCAGCAAATGGCGACACCAGAGATGTCCCTGCAAATACCGGTAAGCAGAACAACCAGACAACGGCAACCAAAGGCTATTTTTACTACCAGCAGACCAAATTCTGTAACAAGGAACGTTCCATATGAACTGAACACTGACAAAGCCCTTCAGAAGAAAGTAGATAGTGCAAACAGGCCCTATCATTTTGAAATCTTAGAGAAGAATGGAACCATTGTAATGACTTTATCTTCCGCTGCTTATGAATTTTTTAAACATAGCACCATTGCTTACTTCCAAGCGTCCAAAGACAGAAAAGAACAAATTACTAATAAAACAAGTGCTTATAGCAAAACTAAGACAAATCTAGTTGTGGAAGAGTCACTGTCAGTGCGATGGTCATCCGGCCGCAGACAACTGTTTCGCATTAACTTTTTCAACACGACATGCAGAGTTGACGTGAATGGCTCAAACTACAGAAAATTTCTTGAAGAAGATCTTCAGATCATCTGCAAATCTCTCGAAGACACACAACTGATATACTACATGAACCAGAAGATAATTGACATATGCAATTCTCTACGCCTTCAGTCATCCTCACCACAAAGTGACAGTCATCATCCTAAGATTAAGCGTCATGAAAAAGAAGTTGAAGCAAAGCAAAAACGTTCATCCAGTTCTTTACAAGGAGCTGAAACCGGTAGCGATTCCAGCACCCAGCGAAAAACCACCACGATAATAATGCCCAGAATACCGCATAGTAATCCATGTGATACACTCTATAACTTGAATGATTCTCTTGGAAGATCAACAGAAGATGAAGAATGCCCAGATACAACATGCTCAATTTGCAACAAAGACATTTCAAACATAGATTCTTCTGAATGCCCGGCCTGCGGACGATGGACACATAACCTGTGTATTGTTAGTATGGGACACGTAAATCCAACTGCTAATAGTGACTCTCAACTTGATGTCTGCACATTCTGCAAAACTTTAGATCAAAGTGACAATATAACAGAGGATTCTGTTAACACCATCATACCTATCCGTGATGCAGACAATGGAATGTCGATATCGATAAATCATACAGAAAATGAGAACAATAGATGCTCTTAAGATGATACCAGTGAAGTCTCAAAAAACCCACAGCTAGCAAAATCAATGACAAAACAGACGCGACTTCTACTCTAATACATCCAAGCCGCAATAACACTGCTGGAAAGCAAAATTAAAAGCAAAATGAAACAGACCCACCAATTATTACTCACGCGACTGCAAAACAAAGTAAGCAGAAAAAGCAATCCTTAAAAACTGTATCAGAAACTCAGCTGGCAGATTGAAGAGCCAGAAAATCTTGACTATAAAAACACTATACAGCCATTAAGAAATAACATGAATACTGATTATAAACCTACATTAAACAGTGGAACAACTGACCTAAATATGCATATAACATGTGAACCGGGCCAAGAAGCTGAAAACATACAGAAGCTGCAACAGGATATTCTGCACAAAATGGAGACAAATGAACTCAAAACCCAACACCACATTGAGAACTTCAGTCTTAAGCTACAGTTACAAGTTATGGAGCTACAGAAAGAAGTTGTGCAACTACGTACCTATGGGAAATACCCCAATATGCAAATCGGTCCAAGACAGCCATCTAACTATGTTTATAGTCATCCACCACCCCATGTTCAATACCAGGCCTTTACAAGACATTACCAGCATTATCCAGGCCTTGTACAACCCAACCTGGTATATGCTTCAGCCCCGGTTTACACAGCCAGTGTTTGGACCATATGCTCGAATCCCAGTTCCAGTTCCGCAAGTTATACCTACACAAAACTCTCAGCAACCTGTGACACAACCGCATTATTGACCAAAATAAGCTTCAAGATCTACTACAGACGTTAGAAATCATATTCACGTGGCGCATTCGAAGACACCATTACATGCAAATCAACGCCCTACGCCTCATCAGTCCCAAAGCAAAGCACAATCTACCGATCTATTAAAAAACCTTTGCATTGACCAGACGAATCTATCCGATCCATGTCAGCCACAGCGACAAAATAATATGTCAGAGACCTTAACACCGCATAGCCAACTCGGAGATACAGTACACTTAGACCAAATCCAAAACGGCCAAGGGACCAAAATTTCAGCCCTAATAGAACAAAGTGGCACTGCCAATGCAAATGAGGACTGTTGCAGCGAGATATCAGAATCTACAATACAGGTAAAGGAGCACCCTACTCCAAATAGACAAGAACACCAGATTTCAGTAGCAGTACATGATAGTAACCATGGAAGTGATGGTACTGCTCGGCATTTTTTATGTCAGGGCAGAGCCTCGGAGGCAATATGGATACAATAAATATCGGCACTATTAACATCCAAAATGTCAAGAGCAACGGGATTTATCTTAAAAATATTTTAAAACCTCATGATATATTGTGTTTTTAAGAACATTGGCTAATGAACTTTGACACAGAACTTTTAAAAAACTGTGATAGTGACTATGATGTACATGCAAAATCGGTAGATGATGCAAACCCCAGGTTGGACTATAAGTGCATTCGAGGATACGGCGGAGTGTGTACTTTCTGGAAGAATGAATTTACATCTAGTATAAGAACACCAGATTTAGGGAATGAAAGGATTATCGTTCTTGAAATAGCCACAGCCACCAAACCAATATGTCTTATTAATGCTTACATGCCTTCTACTAGTATAAACTCCGATGCGGAATATAACGACAGTCTCACCGAACTTGAGGAAGTGATACAAATATATATACCAGCACTCACACAGCGTAATCCTCTGAGGAGACATGAATGCATCCCTGCAAAGATATACCTACAGAGACAGACTGTTCCAGGATTTCGTAACAGCCAATAATCTGCATACAACAGAAATACAGCCAACCGATGATACTGTTTTCCATCATAATGGAAAATTCACCTAAAAAATCGATTACTTTCTTGTAACAGACAGTGCAATTCCAAACTGCAAGGAAATTGATACACATGAAATGAATGGTCAGAACTGATCAGACCACACCCTGTTATCTTTAACCTTTAATGCAAAGACTACTACTACAAAGATGCAAAGTAAACCTCGCAAAGTCCGCACAAAAACTAAATGGTCAGAATGTGACGTGAACATCTACAGACTAAACTACAAAATATGATGAATCCTAACAATATTTATAAAAATGATACACCAGTGAAAGATAATATTGAAACAGTTATAAAATCTTTACATAGAGCTGCAAAGAAGTCTATCCCCAGCTATAGGCGTCTAAAAACTCTAAAACAATCGGGAAGAAGTATTTGGAATAGGGACATAGGACAGGCATCAAAAGAATCCAAGCTATTGTTTAAGAAATGGAAAGAGTCTGGCAAAGCCTGTTCCCACACCAAACAAAAACTGAAACAGAAAACGAAGGAATTACGACAAGTCCAAAGACAATCCTATGCTATGCAGAGAAACAAACACATGAATGAAATTATGAATGCTCACGAATCTGACAACAAGCTCTTCTACAAATTGGTAAACAAGCAAAGAAAATCAGCTAATGAAAATGTACAAATTCTCAGAGTAGATGGTCAGGAAATTACAGAACCAGGAGAAATACTAGAAACATGGCATAACCATTTTAAAGGTTTAGCAACACCATCGTCAATTGAATATTCAGAAAATGAGAAAGTTAGCCTAGCTACAGAACATAATAAAATAATCGAAGAGTTGATCATAAAAAAAAAAAATATGGAACCAGTATTAGAGTCTGAAATTGAAAAGGCAGATATTAGTCTAAACAGTGGCAAAGCCTCGGACAGCGACGGCATTTCAGGAGGACATTTTAAATATGCAAAAAATGAACTTGTACCAGTCTTAACAGATATTATAAACTCAATTTTCAAAGATCTAGATGTGCCAGCCTTCCTTAAATGTGGGATTCTAACTCCAATCCATAAGAAAGGAAAAGATAATTTTTTACCCGACAGCTATAGAGGAATTGTAGTATCAAACGTGTTCGCAAGAATTTTAGAGAGTGTACTAAAAGACAGATTAGATAATATTTTTGATGAAAACCAAAATCCACTTCAGAGAGGTTTCACTGAAAAAAGTTCATCGTTGAATGCGGCAATCATTATTAGTGAAGCAATAGACCATCACAAAGATGTAAACAAACCACTATTCATGGCCATGTTAGATGCACAAAAAGCATTCGATACCGTCAATCACGAAATTCTTTTCAACAAACTATACCACCTCGGTATACAAGACCACCTCTGGCTACTATTAAGAAACTTATAAAGAAACACAACTGTTAAAGTAAAATGGGAAAATAACTTGTCTACAGAATTCCAACTTCTCCTAGGAACGAAGCAGGGAGCGAAGCTGTCTACTTCTCTCTATAAATGCTAACACAATCATCTTCTAGACTCCATTAAAAACAGCGGACTTGGTGCCTCTATAAGAAATATCTGTGTGTCTTCACCAACGTGCGCCGATGACGCTGCTCTACTTGCAAATAACATCGGAGAGCTTCAAGCGATGCTGAACATTGTGACTTTTAACACAAAGAGAGGCCTAGTGAAATTCAACCCTGATAAGTCAGAAATCATGAACTACAAAAGCAAAGATACACGTATTGCAACATTCGATGGACAAGAAATTGCAGCTGTGACAAATATAAAGCACTTGGGAATCAATAGAAACAACAGAAATACTGTGGATGTTGAAAACAGACTTCAATCTGCAAGAAAGACAATTTATTCTCTGCTTGGCCCTGGTTTACATGCTAGGCGTGGCCTTTCGCCTCTAGTAACACTAACAATTTGGAAGGCATATGTTATTCCCAGATTCCTATATGGCATAGAAGTACTACATTTTACTCAGTCCGACCTGAAAAAGGTAGAAACTTATCAAAAGAAAGTCTTGAAACATCTTCAAGGATTACCTGACAGAACGGCTTCCGCAGCAATCTACGCCCTGATTGGATGTGAACCAGTCGAATCAGTCATCGACAGAAACCTTCTTGCACTATTCCTGAATATAGCCAGATTACCTGCGTCAGTTGAATATAGCATTCTCCAACGTCAGCTCGCAGTAGTGGATGAAGAACAAAGTTCATTTGCTCCTACAGTAAAAAAGACACTCAAAAAGTACTCGCTACCAAACCCTGAAGAACTTCGTGTCAATCCGCCTACAAAAGCAACATGGAAACCAATGATACAGACTGCAATCAATGAATTTTGGTCTCCAAAGTGGACTGAAGAATCAAAAGCGAAAACAACGCTGCAATACCTTCAAATACAAGACAACCCAACTGTTACCCCTCACAATATTAGGAAAGTAACCCAACCAAAACTGCACGAGACCCAAAGAGCAGAGGTTAAGGCGAGACTGCTTACTGGAACGTATATTCTACAGACAAACTCTGCAACATTCAATGGTAACGACATTCAGGCAAAATGTAAACTCTGCCGAGATGGAGACGAAACATTGAAACATTTTCTTCTCAAATGCACATCCAAGACGAAAGCAAGAATAGACGGTATCAGAAGAATAAATAGGATCCTGGAAGAGCAACCTTCAAAAACACCTTTATCAATTATTGGTGATGACCTACTCGTACACTTGATTCTGTATTGCACTCACTCGGGAATCCCATCGCAGTTCCCACTGTCCATAAAACAGAAGGAAGATATTGAGAGATGCTCACAAGTCCTATGCTATAAGCTGCACTGCTCTAGATCTCTTCTCCTGACAAGTTAAGCTCTTTAAGTATTTACAACTCGGTTATCTCATTATGAGACCTAGTATAAGCACAATATTGTGAATATTTATGGCACTTCACAACCAAGTATGTGTGCGCAGGTTTAATTTAATTATGACTTAAATATCAGTACAGACTTTACCAATTTATAAGCCGCAACGCGCTGTACATATGTTTAGCGTAAATAGAATCAAATGCATGTGTTTTATACCTGCACTCCTTAGATCTACTCTACAAGAACGAATCAACCAAATCAATATTATATCCTATCACTAATAGGAGTGCCTCAAAGAGAAGCGGGGTAAACTGCAAGGCAACAACAATATGGTAAATGCTGTGTATGTGAAGGGGAGGGAAAAAGCTGTCTGCCTGGTTGTCTGGCTGTCTCTCTGTCTGTATGTATACACGTATGTATGTCGGTCGGTCTGTCCCGAATTAACGTCCGTGCGTTGAAATGGAGGTGTGAAGGTAAGTACGTGCGTTTGTTCCTTAGAGACATACTGAATCTACTCACGGATTAGATGAAAAGAGAGAGAACAAATGTTAAACATTCTGATAAAGGAAAACATACTGACAGATAGACGTACACACATAATTTGTTGCATTTATGCCAGATATAGAAAGATTGACTTACAAATATAGAAACACAAAAGAAAACAAAATGAGAAACTACATGTATGATAAATTAGCATTGATAACTGAGATGGAAAGATAAACATGCAGAGATAAAACAAAATAGAGAAAATGAGAAACAGAGAGAAAGTAGTTTTTTTTATTTCAATTTTATTTGATATAAACTTGGCAACTGTGTAATAAGATTCAATGATTTGTATACAGTGTGTTTTCCGAAATCAAAATGCACCTAATTAACAGCGTGTCGGTGGTGTACTAAAATCCCTCGTCGACTGTCATTGGCATCTATCTGCAATTATTAGTCTGTTGTTATTCGAATAGTTGCTTTTATTTTATATGGAGCGATACACTGTATATGGGTAGACGAAAATCTACCCATGAAGGGCCGTTACTGGTCAAAGAAGTTGGGGTGGACAAGTGGAAGTAATTTAACTGTTACCGCTAAGTGGATCATAAAAACGACTTTCGCGTGTAAATCACGCGCTTACCACAGCACTGTCCAATATTAGAAAAAATGTTTTTGAAAAGAGAATCGTTTAATAGCACAGTCGAACATATATTGTTTAGCAAAACACGTTGCGCAACGTTATATTCCATTGAACGTAAGGCAGTTCATCCACAAAAAAACGTCTGTCTAACGGAGCATTTGCTCGTCATGAGCAAATGCTGCACTCTCTACTATGATTACAAAATGATTAGAAAGTGACAATTTTCTTTTGCCTAGATTTACGTACTTTTTACAAAGCATTTCTTTTTAAAAACAGCGATGATTTCCTTCCTAATGCAAGAGTTGATTGATAGAATGAGCAATTTAAAATGTGTTACAAATGTTGTGGTCTATATACTTAAGTGCCCGTCTAATTTGTATTGTAACGGCTCTATAATTATAATCAGGTAATAATAAATGTACATGTCCTAGCCCTTTAACCAAGAGCGCGCCTTTAAACACCATTGCACTAAACATGTAATGAAAATAATATGGGAAATGCAGCATTTGTTTGTACTGAGTATAATATGCCTAATTTCCTACCTGTTTCACGACATGCATTTTTCTGCAATAAAACATTTATATATATCATATACCTTTATTTCGAATGAGTCTGAAAAATTAAAATGAGGTAACGGGTTGATGAGATTTCAAGATTATTTAAATGTAATGCATCGAAAATCTCAATATTCAATAAAAAAAATAAAACTGCTAAATTTCAATTATATTGAAATTATTGACGACAATGGAGCATTTGCTCGGGGCGAGCAAGTGATATATTTCCTGCAATATTTTCAGTAGCCATCTTTTGTTTCAGATAGATATATACTTTATTTCCTCCATATATGAAGAGCATGACGTACATGCAAACATACATGTAAATAACAATATGAGTGTCGCTGTACGATTTCCAACCGTAAGACAGTTCAAACAGTATAGACAAAGATCAGATGCCACGGCTCTGATGTGGCATCTGATCTGCGTCTACACGGTTTGAATCTGGCCAAAATAATTACTTTTTTGTTCTACACCGTTCAGACTAGTTTGCACTGTAGCTAGATGCATT
>JAULCE010172643.1:0-11209 GCA_032359355.1 Macoma nasuta | reverse complement strand
TGTAGTCGTATATACACTAATTTCTTGTCTTCGTATTTAAGAAATAAAGTCAGATGTCATCTTGTAAGTTAAAATAAACCATTGATACTTAAATTTTCTTCTTGACGAGACATTTCTGTTACAAATGAAATGGCCACGGACCACAAGTTAATAAATTAGAATTTGGTAGCGTAACACACTTTAGATCCGTGTATACCTATATACATGTAGATGGTTTACAATTAATGGTTATGATAATGACTTAATAACGCCTCTGAAATCGGAGAAGCTAAACATTCAATCGGAAATGGATGATTAAGTATACCGAATACTAGTCTAATGCAAAGTTCACGTTTTAAACGAAGTATGAAGTGGTCGTATTCTGATTTTCCTGTAGCCAAGATTTCGAATTCAAACACATCAGAAAACGGCAAAAAATATGGGTTGAGGCTTTGTTTGTCTGCAAACTCTAACAGACATGCGTATATATGTGATGTTATTCTGATTGTATTCAAATTTAGATGATCTCCATGAAGATCAGATTTCATTTTTTGCAGAACATAAAACGCACAATTTTTCAACATATAGCTTTTGATCATGCGAGAAGGCTTAAATTGAAGAATTTTTCTTTCTTGGAATTTTTCTTGTCTTCTAAAAAGTTTTATTGGAAGTTCGTCGATTACAATTTCTGGACAAACTTCTTCACTTTTGACTATTTTAGCAAGAGCATATGCATGTCTAAAATTCTTCGGCATTGATTTAACAAGGCATATCTCGGCAGGTGCAGCGGACACACGCAGCATCCTCTGCTTTTTGAATTAATCTCATTGCGATCATTGTTGCATGTTTGGCTGATGCTGTCCTTCATGGTATGTGAATATGCATGTTGCTTAGAGTCAAATTCGTTAGACTGTGTCTGGAGTATAAGGAAGCACCCTTCTGCTTGGATGGCTTCAGTCATCAAAGGAATGTTCTCAACGTTTATGTTTGGTGGCCACCATCCTCTCTTGTACACTGCTGGAACAAGGTCGATGCTTATTTTCAACTGTTTGTAAATTGACCCTACCCAAAACACACTGAAGTTAAACACTGGTTTACCTTGAATAACTTTCATCTTATCATCGAAAGTATAGTAAAGTTGTCCACTCCTCCATAAATGAGTTTCATTTAGGGCCCTTCGTAAATATCTCAGGAAGTATTGAAGGAACGGCAAAGCTAAAAAATATCCATCCGTATCTACAAATGGCAAAAATTCCTCGTTGACTGGAGTATCTTTAAATTTCAGACAGACAAAACCAGTTTCCTGGCAAGCCTTTGTCATTACTATTTCAGTAGAGGCGTTAATCCTGTTCAAACATAGCACAAAATCAAATTCATCAGGTTTACCAACCTTCGTTCCTTCAGCCGAACTTCCGGTTGGAAAAATTGACATTTCAAATCTTGAATCGTACTGCACAATTTGCAAACATAAGGATTTTACAAGATTGCTTATTTCGTCTACAACTTTTTCTACTTCATAAGAATGTTCAGGGCTTCTGTTAAAATACGTTTCCATAAGATTTTCCGTGAACTGATGTAAGTTTTCTGGTAGTCTGAGCAACCTCTGCACATCATCTGGAGTCTGCATGCTGGACGACGTAATTGTCTTCGGTAGATCAAGCAGCGTGTCTTCAAATGTTTTATTTCTTCTGTATAAAACAGTAGCATCTGTCTCATCAGGCATCTTTAGGATATCCTTGCATCGATAACTACAATGGCGCCTCATCGTATCAAAAGGCCTGTCGCTTAAATTGTCTGTGGCATTGATATCTGCGCCATAGGCAAGGAACATTTCAACCTGTTCCGGAAAGTTGTTAAAAGCAGCAACATGAAGCGGAGTGGACCCAAACATATCCCTAGTATTAACATCAGCGTGTCCTTGTTTTATTAATATTCTCAGAAGATTCTGGCTTGGACGAAATTTCAATACTGAGACCAAAGGGTTCCGACCCCATCTATCTTGCGTATTACAGTTCAATTCGTACTTGAGGAAGACTTCTAAAACTGGTTCTTGAAATATTAACGATGCATTCGATTCTCCGTAGACATTTGTGGAATTTACGCGAGCTCCATCTTTGATAAGGGACTCAAGTATGTGTGTAAATCCTATTCCATAAGACGACCCTGCAACACGACTTAATATTGTATTTCCAAGATTATCAGGTCTTGTTTTTGGTAAGGAAACTCCATATCCTCTAATAAGTTTTACTATTTCTGTCGATACATTGCCGGTTTCAATCATTTTTTCCCACGGCGTTTGTCCCATAAAGTCTTGATCTGTCAGCAATTCTTTAATTGTTGTCGAGCTTTGTTCTGCAATTTTGCCAAACATGTCAATAACTTCTTCATATACTTCAGAGGTAGCATATACATGAAGAAAATGTTCTCCCATTTTGTCTTTCAAACTCAAGTTGACGTCCTTTTTCGAAATTAAGAAATTTAATAATGGAGTGTTGTCGTTCCTGGAAGCTGCCAGATGTAATATACTATGTCCGTATTTTGTTTGATGATTGACATAAGTTCCTGCTTGTAAAAGGATGCAGATTGCTTTCTGCAAATCCGAAGTAAGTTTACCTTCCAAGCCGTCATTGCTAGAACCAAGCATTGACTGAAGAGGATTGTATCCATTTACATCTTTGGTATTGACATCAATATTTGGTACCTTTATTAAAGTTTCAATGTTTTCTAAAGAGTTAACTGCAGCTGCATAATGGAGTGGTGTCTGATGCCACTTATTCCGAGCGTTAACGTCTGATCCTTCAGCTATAAGTATTTCCAGCATAAGATGTCCTTGTGGGGATATGTTTTTGGCTGCTATATGTAACGGTATTTCTCCTTTCACGTTGGCATCGTTGACATTTATTTGTTTCACTTCCTGGATACATGCATCTACATTATTCAAAAGAACTGCACCGTGCAAATCATTGTTTCCTTCTTGTTGATAGTCTTTGACTGCACTGTCTTTACATGTACGTTTACTAATCAGTCTATAGAAATACATATCCGATGAATATGACGTCCGATCAGCCATTTTCGGTTCAATCAAATATTACTGCAATGAAAGAATAATGTGTAAATTAACAGAGTTATGGGGGGAAGAATCATGGTATGTGCTTAAAACAATAATATTTGCATGTCAATTATACGGTTGATCTACCATGAATGTTTTTGAGAAACCGAATCAAATATATAATCATGACATAAAATTGGTTGAATGATTGTTCGTAAAACATGTTACATCTGACATTTACCTTAACATCGTTATTCCTTGATCAATGGAACGTTGTTTTTGTCTTAATTCTGTATTTCAGTAACTGTAAGCAATAGGTCAACACTACATTGTATTTGGTTAAAGTCATTTTTCAGGTGTGCATTTCTGTCTCGCAGGTTTCACATGACCTTCACCTGAGCATGAAAATATGTAGGATTGAAAAAGGGTTAACGAAGTAACAGGCATTTTATGTAACATCACATCATATGAAATCACTGTAACAATGCAGTGAAATTTGTAGTTCAGAAACGTGTGTTCAACAAGGGTAGAACAGAAAAACAATTAGATGAAGCCGATTGGCTACAGAGGCTTATACCAGGGAGAATGTGTAATTGATGGTCCTCGAGGAGGATGGATTTAAACAGATTAATTCCGTTGCAATGGACACCAGAGATATTCATGGAGAGGTTTTCTAGAATTAATCGTGAAAGGAATCTATCTTAGGAATATCCCAGCCAAGATTCATCGCCCTTCAGCCAGTGATTTCAGAGACCATTTTTCAACCATGCAATCTCTTCGTGTTTTCCTACCAATTATATTCTTTTTTATAGACCCAGATCAGACATAGTATAAAATAGTCACCGCTTTTAATTTAACACTCTCTAAGTGGTATACTCATTACGTATTATAAATTGTGTGAAGAATTAGATCAAACAAAGTGTAATATTCAAACATATCAGAAATATTGTTATTTGCAGGTCGTCAAATTCAGGGATCCGGTCCTTTGGTCTTATATTCCCTTTTTATCAAACCAGTGAAATATCAGACATAATGTAATAACGATTTTGTTGGGGAGACGGGAATTCATTGGTAATGTAGTTTTGTTCAGCCCTTTACTCACCAGGACCTCCATTTAGCGCCTCTGTAGCTGTTGACTATTGACAAGATTGAGAACTTATGCAAATTGAATCGTTTGAATTGACATTATCAAGGTGCAGGGAGCACTAAATCAACATAAAACAATCAGGTTCATTTATATGACTTAAACAGTTGAATTTATTTCAGTCCTTTCCGAGGCTGTATTCACCCTAGATTTATGCCTGTGTCCCGTCTATTTGTGTCATATATATGACTAAATACGGAATGCATTCAACAAGTTTACAAAACTTGATAAAAACGAGCCTTGGCTAAATTTTAATTGATTTTAGTAAACGAGTTTAATAAATTCTATATTGAATGAACACGAGTGTCATATTCTATTTATATTATAAACTGCAATGCGAGGATTATTTGCGCTAAATGCACTTAACGTCGCTTTATAGCACAGTCACTTTAACGCTTTTTTATAATTACGTCACGTACATTGTTGTATCAGAGGTTATTTACCGAAAATTATACCAGTCTGTTATATCACGCTGGTGATGATATAAAAAAGAATGCAATGACCAATGAATGACGAATCACAAGAAAGTTCTAAACGTTTGATCCGAGGGAGCAGTCTAATTAGGGATTTCTATATCTGTCTTACTGTTCTAAACAGATTATTGAATGGCAAAAAACGTTTGGTACCTTGGGGTAGTCGAATACTCGAAGTATGATTCGGAGCTAATCGTTTTGACACGCGTTAAAAGCGCTACAAAATTTTAAGAGAGGTACAGTCAAAACAGACGAGAGCTTGAGCAGACAACACGTTATTCATTTGGGTAACTTAAAAGTAGATAAGAAGATATTGCAGGGCATACCACATACAAGACAAACAGCCAACCGAATAGCACAGAAACAATTAATTTCTCAGCACTTTCAAACGCGCACACAAACATACACGCAAACCCAAACATACGCTACATATAGAAGACACATATGGACAAAAAAACAGACACAAATCTAGGGTGAAGATAGGAGTACCGCCTTGGAACGGTCAGTGGCAAACACTGGGATTTTAAACCGGTTCAGGGGCGCCCAACCTCGATCTTATCCCATCATCACCCCCATCCGACGTACAGTGTAAATAAAAAGTATCCCCGTCAAATTGGTTGATAAATAGAGGATCTTACATGAGTGTTTATTCCATATCATTTTTTATGAAACGAGTTGACTGAAATCATATGACACGAGCCTTGGCGAATGTCATATGGTTTGAGTCAATGAGTTTCATAAAAATGATATGGAATAAACACGAATATAAGAGTCTATTTATCACATAAAAAGGAAATATCGAAACTTTCACAGTTATACACACTAGATAAAACGTCCTCCGTATAGGTTTTTGCCGTAAAAGCGGGAATAAGAACGCGATGTCATTACAACGCCCTGAATACAACGACGTCATGTGCAATGTCAGCAGATGGTACTTCACTTAGCGTTTGAGCGCGTTTATCGACCGGTTTCAAGTTTCATTTATGTAACTTGTTATATAGGATATTTATGTCACTGCTTTATGTCACTCACAGAAGCCAATTTATGTGATAAAGTTGATTTTTGACAAAACAGCTTTAATGAATTTGGTGTCAATTTTCTCCTCTATAGAAATCCTGTTAAAGAAAGATTCTTCAAAAGTGAGAAACCCAAGTCATATAGAGAAAATTGCAGACTCGGTTTTATTGAGTCTGTTCATGAGTAAAAATTGAAGATGGTTGCAACACCACTCGCGCCCCCTAGTAGCGGTTTAAGCGGTATTCAGTTCTCAAAACCAAAAGGGTTGAAATTCATGATCTCGAAGGACCAGAACATATTACAACATTGAGAATGAAGTATATATCATATTCTATAGATTGTATCGTACTTAATTGTGACTTCGACGAGTTCTTCGAATAAGAAAGTTATGATTTAGTGTTTTTGTAAAATCTGATATATCATAACTGATATTGGCAAAATATCGTGACTCAAATTGCTGGTACTGCTACTACGAAAGTTGGGGCATACAAACAAGACTGTCAAAAGGGAAAGTAGTATCATACTTCCATTGCAATAAGATAAACAGCCTCATAAGTTTCAACATGTGCTTCATTTTTTAACTTTTAATGGGTTATTCAATTACCGTATGTTGAGCCATTAAAAAGCTCTACTTCAGAGATACGCCCTTCGACGCCTCTGTAGAAAATTTGAAAATGCTCAATTTCCACACTGTTTTAAAAGCCTTTAAAACAGGTGGTATCCTATGTAGTTTTTATTCATCATATACATTCATTGGGATTAAGTGAAAATCAGCATGTAGTGTGACCATGCTCTGTATGACCGTTAACGTTTTCACTCAGTTGTAAACAAACAAGATACATGATCTCATTTTAATTTATAAGGTCACTAATTATCATAATAACATGTAACATATACTTCAAATGCAATTAATCGTAACTTATGCAACTATGATATCGTACTTTTGTTTATCTGCATTTTATTTATGTTAAAGACATTGCCTTTGGATTTTTGACAAAACAGTTTTAATGAATTTAGTGTCGATTTTCCCTTCTATAGAAATCCTGTAAAAGAAAGATTCTTCAAAAGCGAGAAAGCCCATCTATATTGTGAAAACTGCAAACTCGGTTTTATTGAGTCTGTTCATGAGCATATAAGCATTGCTTTACCTAATATCAACATTTATGCACATGAAGATTACTGGCGAAAATAAACCAATGTCTTATTTCGGTTTCTCGGCATGGAACAAATTGTCAGCATCATTAAAACTGCAATCGAAGTAAAGAGTGTTCGCAAAGTCTCAATTTACATGAATAACGCAAATGGTAACTTTTGTCTTTGCTTAATTATTGATTATCTATCTGAACGAACGCCAGGTCGTTTTAAATGGTAATCTAATGATTGTGTAATTTCGTCTAATCGTATTTATATATTCTTAACACACGTATTGCAGTGTTAGTGTAAAAACTGAAGGAGTGAGTGCATGTGTTGTGTTTTACGTCTCACTATCATAATATCTAGTTCTTTTGAGACGGTATCTACTTCAGGCAGATATAGTATTATCATATTGTATTATCGCACTAAAGATATTTAGTATGATATCACATCCAGTCACATCATCCTGATACATAGCTTTGAAAATGTCGTCTAGGCGAACAATGAATGAGAAGTGAATAGATAGTCGCCTATAGAACTAACATTACATAATATCCACTGTACTGTTATGGCCATTCTGCCGAAATAGCAGCATTTGAAAATGTATGCAACTATCTGGAAGACTGTAAATATATCTGATATATACTAGCTTGAGTTTATAAGGTATGCAATGCACATTAACCCTTAGCCTGCTGTTCGCGACTGCGATGATAATTCAAATAGCTTGGATCCAGATCAGACGCCGAGTTGCTCGGCGTCTTATCTTGATCCAAGCTGTTTGACACTCAAACAATAGGTTCACCAAATTTCAAGAAAATCGGACGATATATAAAAATGAAGCAGACGATATTTTCAGCAGACGACAATTTTCGCAGCAGGCGAAGGGTTAATAAAATACAATTATACGTTTATAGGGTCTTCTTATCAGCTAAGGGCAATGGATATTCGTATCTGGACTACTCGTATTAAAATGTCTTACTTGTACGAAACAAAATGTCAAATGCACTTGTGATTGTGTCTGTTGTTAGATTTATGTTCAAGTAAACACTCACTGACTGTATGGGTAATAAACTAGTCAAAGCGTTGTATAATATGTGTTTCGTATTGACATTCGTCTAGACTTTACAGCATTTTATATCGCTTTCATTCTCAAGTCTGCCTTAAGTAGAGTAATTACTTGTTACACCAAAGAGTAACTTGAGCATTATGAAACTAACATGATATGGGTGACACCCATAATACCAATACATTTTTCCACATATATATTCTTATTTCTAATTTTGTGCATTTTGCGAGCGGTTGGTAAATATATTTCAGCAATAAAATTCCGCTTATCAGTTAAGTGCATCTGAAGTTGACAATGAGTTCTTACATCTCTTGAAATCTGATCAAATCTAATGGACATGCACGACAAATTTTACAGATGAATATTTCGTTATTTCAATTTACATATAGGAAGGTAAACACTTTGTGATAGAATATAACGTATTTCTTTATCAGTATAATCGAAGGTAGAATGTGTGATTTGAACACAGTTTTACCGTTGATTTTATCAGGGACAGCAAAGCTATGTCAATAAACGACCAAGTCTAAGTTGCAGATTATGGTTTTCAAAGGTAAGGGAGGGAGTGTGTTTGGGAAAACGTCCCATCAACACGTTTCGTTAGTTGGAGGCAGTTCTAGCAGTTCTAAGGGACGTATATACTGCTGCTTTTTTATTCAAATATATATAAGCAACTTGCATTACGGGCAGGTAATGTCCTCTCTGTATTTGTTTTCACTAGTTGTTAAAGATTATTCAACAGGACTGCGTGTTTTACGTTTCATACCCTATGCCCTAGTGTTCTCATTTGCTATGCTCTTTCTGTACAACACCAACAGGATTATTTTGTCAAAGTAAGTGGAAGCATATAAACGTTTGCACATTTCTTGTGTTCTATGATTCAACCTGTTTTGAGTATACCTTTTAATGCGAACAGTTTATTATTAAAGAATACCGCACAAATGTAGTTTAACTTATAGAGACACTTATATTTGATAATATGTGCGTTAAGATTCTTCCTATTAAACGAAATTTTAGGCGTCGAAACTTTTAAAGTGTTAAAGTGTATATCCATTCAACATTTTTGTTTCAAAACCCGTATGGTCATTTATAAAACACTTGCAGCGATTAATTAGCTCCAAAACGTCAAAATGTCACAAGTGAGTCAATTTATACCTATCTGGTGAACCTTATTAAAATGGTAAGTTTTTTTAGGCCTCTTTTACACAGATGTTGCCTCTTTATCTAATGTGAATGTATTCTAGTGTCCATGCAGAATATAAGATGCTTCCGGGTGGATGGTAGGTTAGCCTTTACTGTTCTCATATACTGTGGTGTCTGTGAAGATTGTTTTAAAACTCTGCCATTCTAACTTTTTTTTTATTTCCATGCACACGGCAATTTTTCTACCCTTAACTAACAAAGAAAGTGTGATTTTTTCACATAGAAAAGAGCCAATACAATCGGAAAAATATCGTTGACCCTTATGTTTTGTTTTATATTTCAACAAGTATTTGTATGGTCTTTCAAATTACAAAGTTTAAACAAAATCTATTATTAAGAAAAAACTATCACCGTTACTGCCGCAAACGTCATTAATGAATTTAGAAATAGATAGTGTCTGATAGTTTTGTTTGATTTTACTGTTTTTTATTATTGATAGTAGATAGAATATTCGGCCAGTTTTTCATGTAGTCCCATTTCCGTTTCAGACAAATGCAGATACACTGCGAGGACACATTCGGATACGAGAAATCCGAAGTGCGATATTCTAGATTTTTTCCGAAAAGACCCATGGTTATTTACCGTGTCCGGTGTGAATCATCGATTTACACGAAGCAGTTTTATTAGCTTTTTTCATAGGGGAACTTAACCTAATATTATAAAATATATATATATATATTTATTGTTATCAAGGTTGTAATTGATCAAGGTCCTACAATATCATTTCGTCCATTTAATAATGCTGTATAGAATTTACGATGAATGCATGTAAAATGTGTATTGTTCAATCTGAAACCTTAAGGTTCATGGTACCGGCTAAATTGGAAACGTCTATGTCCACACAAAAAAGAATGTTAATTCCAAAGCATTTAGGAGACAATATGTAAAAACTGAAGCTGTATCAAAAAGAAACGGTATTTTACTAACATGTGCATCCATTTGTAGCTAATAACACGTTTCATCAATCACACAATAGCCACGTGTACGTTTTCATTTCTGGGTCAACATTGTCGTTTTCATAAAAAATGCTAACCTACCAAATAGAGCATTTCTACATTAAATTGTGCATAGAACATGTTAGGGTAATGATCAAGGAGGGGCAAGTTACCCTTACATAAATGACTTTAAATTCAAAGGCAGAAATATCAGGCTTCAAAAATGATGTTCTGATTTCTTTTTAGAGCCCTAGATAAGATGCGTAAAGCACATGCTTGAATTCTCATTTCTCAACAAAAGCCTACGTTTTTGACCATTCATTAAAGTCATCTTGGAAAAGATGATACTAATGAATGACCAAAACTTAAGGTCTGATTTAAAAATATCAACACAGATTGAAACAATATTCAGGATATGCACGCTTATCTGGAGTTGTTTGTTTACGTTTCAAAGCTTCAAGGGCAAATTTTCAAACTCTAGTATTTATGAATTTGAAGCTAAATTCAATAATTTAAGGGTAACTTGCCCTTCCTCAATCATTTAATTATCCAGTTCTATGCACAGTGTCACGATAAAATGATAAATTCAGTAGTTTGGCATTTTTTATAATACGACAATTTTGATCCAGAAATGAAATAGTACATGTGGCTATTGCGTTATTGATTACACGTGTTATTAGCTTAGCTACAAATGTATGTACATGTTAGCAAAATACTTGTTCTTTTTTATGTAGCTTCAGATTTTTCAAAGTGTCTCCTAATCGCTTTGAAATTAATATTCTTGTGTTCGAACATACAGGTTTCCCATTTAGACGGTACCATCGACCTTGATAGGAATAGGAAAATGATCTTTGAGAACAACTCACCAATATTGATTCCTTTGAAAACAATATCGAAAAAGAGCATTTTATCAAAATGAGCAAATACTGGATTTTCCGAAATGATTCAAATAGTCGAAAAAGATGTCAACATGCGTATAAATACATGGAGTATAGGGTTGAGATCCGTTGGGAAAAGTGTTATTTCTGAAACGGCTTCATAAAACCTGTTTGAATGCCATGGGCGTAATCAGACAAGCTTTTTTCGACTATTTTATCGAAGGCTAACTGCAAGGTAGCCTCTATCTGAAGTAATTAAAAATGATGTTCTGATTTCTTTTCAGAGCCCTAGATAAGGTGCGTAAAGCACATGCTTGAATCCTCATTTCTCAAC